>CAKAOH010037849.1:0-43602 GCA_916701665.1 Sebastiscus tertius | reverse complement strand
GGGAAAAAAAATAAATCTGAGATTTCAAGAATAAAGTCATAATATTATAAAGTAGTAATTTTACGTGTTATTTTCTTTTTTTCTCGTAAAGTTATGACTTTATTCTCATAATATTACAACTTTTCTTTCGTAATAATATGACTTTATTCTGGAAATCTCAGATGTTTTTTCCCTCAATGTGGCTCTAATACTCCACATTACATTTGCACTTTGGCCCTCGCTGCATTAGACTTATATACTATATACTTATAGACTATAAACTGTGTTACCTTCATCACAATGCTCAAATGTTTTGAGGCACCAAACAGATTTTTTTTCTTTTTTTTTTTTGCCTAAAATGGCTCTTTTGATAGGAAAGGTTGCTGACCCCTGGTATAGACACTTGGACAGGCTTTCCTAATACAACACAAAATATGTATTGTTGAAAGGTCATTTAAGCTGGTTTCATTCCTGAATGTGACCTCCTTGAGTTCAGTTTAACCCATTATTAGATCAAACCATAATATCCCTGATTTGGGTCACTGGCTCAAAGGGTTTGGAAATTAGCATCAGCCACAAAGCCACAAAATATGCAAGTGGCTGCTAGAGTTGCTTCACTCACCAGTCCAAAACAAACCAATGGTAATCTACTGGTGGATGTTTGAGTCCAACAGTCTCAGAGGCAGGTGGACTCAAACACGTTAATGTCCAACCCTGAGTTGACCCACCTGGCTTCCTTTACAAAGCAATGATTGTCCCACTACAACTTGCTGAGTATCATCTGTCATTAGGTGTAAACTGACAAGACAACACTAGTTACACAGTTATAAACCAGTGAAACGTTTAAAATCAGCCCTGAAACTAGCTCATCTACTAACAAACAACACTATAATGTGTGTGACTGGATGATGGGAGAGATGGATGAGACCCAGGCTTCCATAGATGTAGTATATCCGACGGATAACTCCTTGTTTGGGGGTGTTTGTGAGAGGATTTAGCCTCGCCTGATCCGGTACATTAACCAGTAGCTTTACATTTAACCAGAGGAATGTCTTTCTTTGTAACGGTGAAGTGATGCGTTCACTTACCTCCGCCAGCTCGCCGTTACGGTCAGCATCACCGTTCATCTCCAAGTTATCCGTAGCCATCTCGTTAGTAAGGTTGGGTTATATTATATATATATATATAGTGGGAGCTTTAAGAGAGACGGTGGTGCAGCCGGTGGGCAGACACAGACTGAGTGAAGGGCTGCCGTGACGACAAGAGAGAGGGGGGGAGAGAGAGAGAGAGAGAGAGAGAGGAGGAGAGCTGCAGACTACCGCCCTCCAACATGAGGGTGACCGGCCGTCCTCTCGGAGCTCTGGGCGGCTGTTAGGAGGAGTAGGAGCAGGGTTAGGGTGCTGCTCTCTAGTGCGGGTATTTATAGGGTTATTATTATTACTCACAGCTAAACCGAAACCATGATGTAATGTAAGAGTGGTTACATTGTATGTTTCTCATTTGACAGACTCTCTACTGCCACCCTGCGTGTTAGTGCGGTATTACATGCTCAACTCTTAGGGAGTAATTATTACTGATGGGAAGTCCGGCTGTTTTTAGTGAGCCGGATCATTTGACTCAGCTCACCAAGAAGAGCCGGCTCCCAAACGGCTCTTCATTTTACCACTTCTGCCTTTTTTTATAATTCAGCCAAATTTAGCGCTGTTTTAATTTTTGATTAGTATGTTTGCGCATATATCACTTAGAGGGACTGTTTGTAACTTTTTACACGTATAAGTCTACCGGGTCGGGATCCCATGCGCTGTTCAGACCGCTCCTCTGCCTGCTTGTTTTCACTCACACAACGCGCGTGGTCTCGCTCCACCTCACCTTCATGCACGCTCACTACACACTGCAGAAGACTTAGTAGCTCTGAGAATATCTAGTGAATGTACAGTGGACGTTTGTGCAGAAATAACTGCTGCAGCTCCTCCAGACCAACAGAGGTTTCCCGTGTCTTGTGAAGTGATGGGGCCCCGCAGTGAGAAACGTTATCGCCTCCGACCGGGTGTGTGTGTCTTCCCTGCAGGCACGGTCGGAGAGTATAACATTTCTGAAGCAGGAAAAGCCAACACTAGGTTCAGCATTGATTCATGGAGAGACCTTGGTCTGGTCAGCTAACATTACTGCCAAGCAGGTGAACTATAGAGTGATATTGTGGTTTTAGCTGACGTGTGTCACCTCACTGTTTTGAGCGATGCTCATTCATGTCTATTTAGAGCGAGCACAAGCGCGAGCCCGACGCTGGGCGACCGGTTGGGGAGAGATAGATAGATGGATAGATAGATAGATAGTAACTTTATTGATCCCGAGGGAAATTCAAGTAAGGTAACTTACTGTGATTTTTTTTACAGTAAGTCACTTGTCAATTGCTACCAGTTAATTACTGTGAATTTCACAGTAAGTTTTTTAGGAATTGAGACTCAAGATGGCAAAGTCACCAAAGCTGACAAAGCAAGAAAACAGCAGCATCGTCAAAGTCTTAACTGAAAAGTCTTATCCTTTGACGCAGTCATGTGTATAATCAGGAAATGAGAGTCAGGATGGCCGGTCACCAATGAATGGTGGTTTGACATTGTAAACAAGCCCCCCAAGGCTGACCGCACCCACCAACTGTTTCCTATTATTTCCTCTGTTTCCCCGGTGATCTGGGCAGGGTTGTCCTGTCCCTCAAAATTGACCCCATAAAATTTAAAACTGCCCCTTTAGGTTGATCCTTTGGAGAAAAAAAGAATACTTTTGAGGCTATAACCTCTCCATTCTTGTCTTTAGTATTTTGATTCCTTCACATAAAATTGTATGATATTGTGGTATAAAAAAAACCAATAAATGTTAGTTATGTGTCAAGCCTAAAACAAGCAGGGAATGTCAATATGGCCTTCTTAGCTCCATATCTGACCTTAACATCGGGAAGGTGTTTTTTTTCCTTCCCTGTTAGCCTATTGTTTAACTGCAATGGAAATTGAAAAATATATATGTACAAATATTTTTTAAATATATTATATTTTTTATTTATTCTCATTTGAACCTCTGCGGGGGGAATGCGCATCGGTAGATCCTCGCTCTTCATGAAATGGCTGTGTCCTACATTATTATAAACTATAGTTTATGGGTCATACATAGCTGCCTCACTCCCTCTTCCTCTCACCGCAGTTCTCATGCAGTTTGCTTTTCTAAAATCAGGTTTTCCTTGCCATTGTAGCGTGTTTTTGCGCTGCATAAAAACAAAAAGGAGGATTTCTGGACGAGCCGACACACGGGGGAGGGGGGTGAGAACAAGCGTGCTGTAATTTATCGATACAATTTTCACATCCTTCAAAATCAGTTACCTTCATAATATAGCCAATGAGAGCGAATCATCTACCAGTCATTTTGTCAGAATGCCGGGGCACAACTGGTTGTTTACTTTCGTCCTTTAACCACAAGGTTGGCGGTTCGATCCCCGGCTCCAACTGTCTGCATGTTAAGGTGTCCTTAAGCAATACACTAGACTTAATTGCTCCCCGGGCGCTTTACAGCAGGCCACTGCTCCTAAAATGCTTAGGATAGGTTAAATGCAGAGGGGAAATTTCATGTACCTGTATATAACGATTCTAATAAAGTTTACGTTTTTTTAAAACGATCAAATACCTTAAAATTTCCTTCTGAGAGGCCTTTCAAATTTTAAATACACAGGTCATCTCTTTGCTTTGTACAACCGGCGAGCATTTAGTTTTGCCTTTTACCTTAAATTTAATAGCAGTGATTTATTGTTAACCCCTTGCATCTTCTTGTCAATGGGAAATACAAAGGAAATGTTGAAAATAATCCCTAAAAAATACTTGGTATAACATTAATAACTACACTAAATATCGTGTATTTGTCATGTTATTATTGCTTATGGCCAATCATTGCCATGACTGTACACTGCCCTCCTGTGGTGATCACGAGCAACTACACCTCTGTGCACGGCCCTGCTCAGACCTGCCTTTAACGTGCGTCTTAGGTGATCCGATCGCAAATGGACAGCTCTAAGTGTCTTTTCACATCTGGCATTAGAATCAAGGTACATACTATAGTATGACTTTTTGTTTTTTTCGTCATACTATACTATGACTTCTTTATCAGTTTTTTCAACATTAAAAAAACTATGACTTTTTATCTCTTTTTATACATACTATACAATTACTTTGTTTCATAATTTTTTTTACATAATATAGTATGACTTTTTTTCAACATACTACATACTTTTTTATCACTTTTTTTGACATGACTTTTTTTCATTAAGTTTTTCTACATACTTTACTATGACTTTTTTACATTACATTTTTTTACATTCTATACTATGACTTTTTTCATGATATTTATCAACAAACTATATTTTGACTTCTTTTCATGACATTCTTTACTATGATTTTTTTTCGATGTACTACACTATGACTTTTTTCATGACATTTTTCGACATACTATAATGACTTTTTTGCATGAACTTTTTTGATATATTTTACTATGACATTTTTTTTAGGTCATTTTTCAACATACAATACTATGACTTTTTTTCATGAAATTTTTCAACATATTTTCATGAGATTTTTTTTGACATACTATACTATGACGTTTTTATCACTTTTTTCGTCATTCTATAATATTACTTTTTTATAATTTTTTTGCAAAATAATACACTATGATTTTTTTGACATACTATACTTAGATTTTTTAATCAGTTTTTTTGACATACTGAACTATGAAGTTTTTATCACTTTTTATGACATACTACTACTATGACTTTTTTCATGACTTTTTTCTACATACCCCCACCTGAATGAAGAAGTCAAATACACAAAGAAACATTAGTTGGGTGTATCATGTGAAATAACTCAGCTGGTTGATATTTGGTTAGAATACTGAAGGTTGAGTGTTCATTCCTTATGCAGGGCAGTTGGTTTTCAGGTCTAACTTCACATGGAGAAGTCAAATACAAAAAGCAACACTATGTCAGTGTAGACGGTCAGATAGCTCAGGTGGTAGATATCTGGTTGGAATACTGAAGGTTGTGGGTTTGATCCACGGGATTATGGGTTTGGCACGGTCTGTTTTCAGGTCTAATTTCTAATGACAAAGTCAAATAGAAAGAAGCACCATTCCCTACCACAGTCAAGACCATGCTGACTGTCCACAGCCCCAGACTGGCAGCTGAGAGTTGATCTTGGACAACAACTGAAGTTCCCTGAACACATACAACAACTGATGATACTGTTTATTGTCAATACTGTCTATACTACTCCTATTTTTATACTTCCTTCTATTTAAATGGTTCATATTTTGTTTCACTTTGTTTAGCTCTTTTTTACTGTGTTAGCTGATGCATCTTGTTTTTTTGCACTATCCCCTTTGCTGCTGTACACTGCAAATTTCCCCACTGCGGGACTAATAAAGGAATATCTTATCTTATCTTATCTTACTATACTATGACTTTTTTTGATGAATTTTTTTTACATACAATCTATGACTTTTTTTTCATGAACTTTTTCGACATACTATAATAACTTTTTTTCATGAATGTTTTTCGACATTCTATATACTATGACTTTTTTCATGAAATGTCTTGACATACTATACTATGACTTTTCTTCATGAAATTTTTCAATATACTTTACTATTTCGTTTTTTTCATGAAATTTCCCGACATACTATACAATGACTTTTTTTCATGAATTTTTTTGACAAACAATACTACGACTTTTTTTTCATGAAATTCTTTGACATACTATAATATGACTTTTTTCATGAAATTCTTTGACATACTATACTATGACTTCTTTTCATGAAATTTTTCAACATACTTTATTATGAAGTTTTTTTTCATGAAATCTTTTGACATATTATACTATGACTTTTATTCATTACATTTTTTCGACATAATATGCTGCGACCTTTTTTTATTGAAATTTTTTGACACACTATACTTTGACTTTTTTTCGTTCCATTTTTCGACATACTTTACTACGATTTTTTTTCATTAAATTTTTCAACATACTTTAATATGAGTTTTTTTATCATGAAATTCTTTGACATACTATACTATGACTTTTTTCATGAAAGTTTTTGACATACTATACTATGACTTTTTTCATGAAAGTTTTTGACATACTATACTATGACTTTTTTCCATCAAATTTCCTGACATACTATACTATGACTTTTTTTCATGAAATTCTTTGACATACTATACTATGACTTTTTTCATGAAAGTTTTTGACATACTATACTATGACTTTTTTGCATGAAATATTTCGACATCCTAGACTATGACTTTTTTTTAATTATTTGATATACCTCACTATGATGTTTTTTTTATGAAAATTTTCGACATACTACACTATGACTTTTTTCCATGAACGTTTTCAACATACTATACTCTGACTTTTTTCATGACATTTTTCAACATACTATAATAACTTCTTTCATGAAATTTCTCGACATACAATACTGATGTTTTTCTCATGTAATTTTTTGACATACGATGCTATGACTTCTTTTCATGAAATTGTTTGACATACTATAATATGACATTGTATCACTTTCATGGAGAAATTCTAAATTCTAAATTCTAAAAATTATTAAAATGACTGTTCTCTGCCTATATTCATCAGCCTCCCTGCTCACTCCATGAGCATATTAAGATGGGGTCCGGTGCGTCTTATCCGGCACAGCCCATAATTCCTATAGCAGCAGCGTCCCTTTATGGTTGGTAGTCTGACAGACAGACATCTTCCCATTGGAAGCTGTGCACGTCACGATGTGGGCGGGATCACTGTGGAGTGGTCCAGATCCAGATCCACACAGCCAGTGTGTGTGTGTGTCACAGGAGGGAGGATGATGAGGGAGCAGCCTGAAAGCGTGCCGAGTTATTGGATACGTGTTGTTGCTAGGGGCGTGGGGTTGTGCCGTGAAATATTCTACTTTTCCCCAAAAACCTGAAAGAGATGAAATATATAAGAAGACAACAGTTGTATCAGCTGGACCACAGATGCGCTGAGAGCTGAGGGAAACTGTGCCGCAGTGAGTTTTATTATCTGATAATAAGCGCGTCTCTGTCCAACCCTGCCGCTCTCTCCAGGACCACAGAGAGGATGAAGAAGTATATGCGAGGATAGTTAAAGCACCAATGCGGAGAAGCTGAGGTCACACTTCCTCGGAACTTATTCAGATTTTCACCCGGAACACCTGCTATATTCATTTGCACCACACAGAGCACCGGGTGGATGAGTCTCTACAGAGGAGATGATGATGATGATGATGACAGCTGCGCACTTGGGTCGTCTCGTGATGTGTCTTTGGAGGGATTAGTGCGCGGCACAGCCTCAACATCCTTCTCCTGTTATCCACTGTAGGCCGGAACAAATGACATTTTTTATAGTTTTTCGCTTATGCAATGTGGAGGGAACTGCTTGAGCTCATAGGCTGAACTGGAAATGACATCAACTTGACTAGAGCTGTGTGCTGTATACTGCAGCAAGGTGGACACTAGGAGCAATGCGCGCATCCTCCTCCGAGCTGGACATCTTGTGGGGGTGCTCCTCTGTGTCCTAAACAAATCCATAAAGGCCATACATCCCGAGCTGAGGAACTGCGTCACTGCACGTTGCAGGTATAAGCAGCAAACTCTCACACCACCACCGATGAGAGAGGAGCATCATGCTCATCATCATCCTCCTCCTCTCTGCATAATGTCGCCGGTAAGTGCTTAACAATCTAGAGGAGGAGATGGATTCAAGCACAGATCCGCCACTTGGATCCACATTTTCCTCAGCACCTGATTTAGATTCGGACATTAATGCAAATGCACGTCGGCTTGTATACCAGAATGGGACGGATCATAATGTTAACATCCAGAAAGGAGCCAGTGACCCCAGCGCGTCCACAGACTACAGGGCGCTGGTCCGACAGAGGTTCATCCGGAGGAGTTTGTGGATGTCAGACTCTGAGGAGCAGCAGAGGGAGCAGCAGGCAGTGGAGTCTGTCAGCATCAGCCCGGTGCCTCGCATTGACCTGCGGAGCATCCGGACGCGGGTTCTGCAGGTAACCCCTCACCTGGGCCTCCAAGAGACCGCCAGCGCCGAGGAGGAGAAGAGCAACCAGGTGGGACTGAAGGATAGTGAGCACACTGAGAGCGAGAGTGAGGAGAAGAAGAAGGAAGAAGACAGCAGGAGTCGAGCGGAGGAGCCCAAGGTAGAGGTGGAGGTTGAGGTTGCGACATCGGATGTCACAGGTAAAGCAGGGAGTGACGAGAACGAAGAGGAGCCCGGGATGAAGGCCGTGTCCACTTCACCTGGGGGGCGATTCCTTAAGTTTGACATTGAGCTGGGCAGAGGGTCCTTCAAGACCGTCTATAAAGGTCTGGACACCGACACCTGGGTCGAAGTGGCGTGGTGTGAACTCCAGGTGGGTTCGTTGATCAATTCATGTCCAACATTAATCAGCCAATGATGATAGGATTATTATATAGGACTGTTGTTTGATTAAACAAAATCAGTTTGTCAGTGTGCAGCCTCGTGCACAGGTCAATATTTGGTCCCGGGGATCTATGGAAGTTTTTATTGGACTTTATTAGTTGTAACCCCCAGAAGACATTCCACAAATGTGTACCATGATCTGCAAATATTTCACTATCCACAAACATGTATTTTTGTATATGTGTGTTGTGTAAAGTCACATCCACAAAAAAATACAGGGCGATTTGCAAATACACATAACTTACTCTGTAAATACGTATTTTAAGGTTTACTGGTAAAGTGATATTTATGCATTTGTGCATCTATTTCTACACGTGGAATGATATTTGCGCATTTGCAGATCGCTTCCTGTGCATTACAACTAATAAAGTCCAATAAAACTTCCAGAGGGATCTTATTTATAGATGAGTTTCCCCAGAAAAACTAGTTTAATTACACTGTAACTTTATATATTAATCAATTTACATTGTTTAAATGACATTACCTGTTTACAGGTGCCTTAACATATTCAAGTCCAACATAAATCAGCCAATGATGATAGGATTATTATATCCTCCTGGGAACCGAGTAAAAAAAAGAGTCTTCCAATTACTTTTTTATGCGTGATTTCCTTCCTATTTAGGGTTAAAAGAAAATCTTACAATTTAGGCTTTTTAAACTTTATTTTTTATTTTACAGCATGTCCACTGTAGTGGAGCACAGGACCATTTCAGTGTGAAAAGACTTAGAAAGAATGAACAGATTGTGGCCGTAGAGTGAAATTAATCCAAGAATACATTCAACTTGATTAAAAAAAAGTAATGCCATATCACTGGAAAGCCCATGATGTCATCTTTACAATACACCAGGGGTTGATAGAGTAGGTCAAAAGAGTAAAAGGATATGCATGTGGACAAAATGTCCACTACAGAGGACACATGTCAATGGACTGGACTGTTTGATTTAGACAATCAGTGTGTCAGTGTGCAGCCTCGTGCACAGGTCAATATTTGGTCCCGGGGATCTTTCTAGATGAGTTTCCCCAGAGAACTAGTTTAATTACACTGTAACTTCATATATGTGAAGTTGAAACAGTGAGATGTGCATATTTATTTTCTGATCATCTAACCACCATATCTAACAATCTCTCAGGCCAGGCTCTCTCAGGTATATACGCCTATATATTGTTAATGAATGGTCCATATCAATTTACATTTTTTAAATGACATCACCTGTTTGCAGGTGCCTTAACATCTAGGAGTGAATATGGATTATTGTCAGATTATTCTGTGTATTATTAGGTTTATTTCAGGCCTTAAAGCTGAAGTAGGTGAGATTGGAGCAAATATGTTTAAAAAAAAGTTATTTTTTTTAAAACAGTCGCTATATCGTGACAGTAGTACATGAAACAGGTAACCTGACAAAAAAATCATGTTCCTCTGTGTCTTCCGGTGCTCCTTATGGCATCTGCAAGATTTCACAGACCGGAAGAAAACAAGCAGTAAGAGCTGATCTGAGGTCTGCTGTCCAGCTGCCGTCTATGAGAGCCGGCTGTCAATCACTCGCGAACTCCAACCAAACGGTCAAACTAGGCAGCGCTGATCAAATATGAATCAATATTATGTTACGTTAATGCCTATTTCTCACCTCAAATGTTTTCAGAATCATCTTGTAGTTTAGCTGTAAAATGAGAGAGTTTGTGACACGGCCGCCATTGTAAAATCTGTTGAAGGAACGCCAATATCCGGTCACATGACAGGAGCACAGCCAATAGGAACGCTCTCTCTCTGAAATGACCTGTGATTGGTCAAAGTCTCCCGTCACGGGTTAGATTTTTTAAAGCCTGAAAACAGAGCCATGAGGAGGAGCAGAAGTCTAGTTTTCTCTCAGAACACTTGAATTACAATATGCTGAAAGGTTAATAAGGAATTTTTGCCCAATGATGACAAAAATATACTGCCTACTGCAGGTTTAATTGTGTTCTTCCCCTCTTGCTAGATTCAGCCAGTTCAGGACCAGGGGCAAATTGACGCAGCAGTTACATGCATTTATGTTACTTTCTTATTGATGATATGGATTTTTATCAACAGAATAGTTCTCTTCCATTATTTTTTTAATCTCATATTGCTGAAGTGTTATGCTGTACAGCACCCAGGTGAGATACTGTGTTACCTCATTCTATTTCCATAATGAGTTTGTTAACGAGCCATCACTGAAGTATTTGTTCTCTGGGGAACTGAGGAAAAATATCATTCAGAATATTGTTTCAGTAAAGAGCGAGGAAGACAAGGCTGTCAGCCATTTAGCTTTTTACTTTTTTTTCTCATTGCACCAGCTTCCCCTCTAATTATTCTTAGCCTAAATTTTTCCATAATTTATTTTTTTGTCCCCCAATTAATGACATGTCTGTATTCTACTTGTCTGCGGTACGCTTTCTTTAATTATAATCAAATTAAATCAAAGTTATTCTGCTCGAGTACCTAAACAATATTCTAATGCACCGTGTCAGCAGGTGAACTGTGGACACTTTAATGAGTCCGCATCACGGGGCTAATATAAACACACAGTCTCATAGCAGAGATGGCTTACTGTATCACTAATCTGTGTATGTGATAATCTAATGATCAGTTTAGATGCTCTCCATGTGATATACAGATTAGCCTGTAGACAGACCTGTAGACGACGGATGCCCTTTCAGGGTTCAATATGTGCTAAGCTTTTACAGTCTGCCCAGAGCAAATAACGGTCAGGAGATTACATTTGAGAACAGTAAATTAAGTATAATACTGCTGTGAGAATTACTACCTTTATAGAGTATACAGTGTAAGTTTATTATATAACAAACCAGAGGCACAGTCACCTGGTTTTAAACTGAATATACTGTGGACAGGTGCAGGCTTAGATTTGAACAAAACCAATGTTTTTGTCCTTTTTAAAGTTTCTGATATGTGAGGAAGACTTCTTCATTTCCTGGGGAATTGGTTCAGCTGTTGTTTTAAATGATAGGGCATTTGTGAATATAGCTTTTCTATCGCTATTGCTCAGAATTTATACAATATTTTCTTTTCATTTAACTTCCTGAAAGGAATGTTTAATATACTGCGTTAGGTAGCCTATATAACCGACCTATTAGTTCAAAAAAAAAAAAAAATATTCTGCAGTATGCTACTTTTTAAAATAATAATAAATAATGTTTTGCCATACTTTGATTAGCAGCTTTATTTTAGCCAAAACACTGGCTGGTACTACTGGGCCAAAAAATCAACCTGGTCCAGGCTGAGTCAGCAACATAATTTAATGAACCTTTAATTTAATTTAAATGATCGTAATGAGAATAATGCTTGTGACTTTGAGGCGCAGCAGGACTTTATAGATTTAGTGCAGCTTCAGAACGAACAGAGCCGATGCTTTTTTTTGTCTTCCTACTCTTGCAGAATCCAAATTCACCCCATCAGGCCCGAGGGGAATAACTACTACAAATCACAGCACAACTCAATCAAGTGCAGACATAGAATTAAATCACTATTATGTTGTGCTTATCTCACAGCTCTTGTTGGCAACAACACAGGTCCAGATTCCAGTGAGGCATTAAGGGATGAAACTGAAGTTTTGTTGATGTACGCAGCATAATATACATGTAATGAGGCTCATTTGGATGTGAAACGTCGATCAATCATTGTAGGAATTAACAAAGTGAGTGAGCCCCCTATTGATTTTGCAAAAGGTAAATGAATTGTCTCCTAGTTACATCCCACATTTCAGTCTCTGCTTTTGTTGCTTGAATTAAATAAACGCAGGATTGAGTAATATTCACTCAGTACTGCTCATACAGGAGTGAAATATTAATTTCAGTTTCGGGATTTAAAGACGTTTTTCTTTTCAACTGTCAAGAGAGAGACAAACTGGCCTTCTTAAACACTTCTGCATTATTAACTGCAGGTTCAAGAGAGTATCAGGAAAGGCCTGTATCATGCATGATGATCTCTACAGTAGGTGTATATCTACAGTGTGTGTATTTGCGTCTGAGCAGGTTCTTAGGGGAGGTCTACTGTAGTGGTGATTCAACCATTATGTCCCTGGAGGTGAGGCCTTGCCCTTCAGAGCCTCTGTACCTCGCTCACAAAAAGCCACTGCAACTTACATAGTGTGCCTTTACTGTCTGTACACAGTGTGTGTATTTTATGGTAAGACTAAGAGTGAGACAGCAGAAAAACAGATGCTCATAGAAAGATTTAAAAATCACATTTTGAAGGCTATAGCCGGTATAGTGTTACTTATTTATCCACTAAATGATGATCAAACATCTGCTGAGTGAGTTGTTTTCCCGAAATTATCAAATTCTGAAAAGTGATTTAGTAAAATGCAAAAAACACTTTGAGATCTGTGTCTCGCTGTTGCACATTATTTGTCTTGTTTGATGGCTTAATAATGACTATAAAAAATTGATTTATACGTCTGTGGTATTACCACACAGATGTGTCTGGAGAGTGAATCCTGCTGATGCAGCCCTCTGCACCAAGACAGCGAGGAGAGGAGAGAGGAGTGTTGGTTCAGCTAAGGCCAGCGAGTAAGACTTGTAGTATTTGATACGCAGCAAAACAGGACTTCTATATTTAATTTCAGTGCGGCGTTGTGTCTTCACCACGCCACACTCCATTAGATGCAAATGTCAGTAATTTATTGTCTTACACAGTTTTTATCGGGCAAAGTAAAGCCTCAGTAAAGCAGATTCTGTTGTAGGTTTCACACCCTGCTCAGATTTTCTCTCTGCAAAGAATCATTCATAATCTGTAATCTGCCAAGAAAAGTGGATAATATGAACAGAGGGATGAGACGAACTGTAATATATTTGCTATAAATCAGAATCAGCATTATGAAGGCAGCTAAAGCAGGGAGGCGTATCCTTACACAATACTGCTCGTAATCTAAGACGCATTAGGCTGCACACTGCACAGGTCACTAAGGCTGTGAATGAAATCTGACTCCCCAGCATCAATCAATAATCAATGCCAAGTCATGTACAGTAGGTTATTGTGCCTTCCAGACATTTAAAACACTAAATGCACCCTCATCGCCACCATTAAATGTGTATATTGAGAGAAAATCCAGAGGTCATTCAGCATTTGTCGTGGCTGAGGCCATCGGGTTGTATCTGCCGTGCTGACTGGAGAGAAACAGAAATGTAGAAGATGTTCGCTGTCAGCTGTTTTACTATTTATACAACAGTTCAGGGAAGGCAGTGGCCAAAATATTGATCCAATATACACGGATTCACTCGGGCTTGTACACCCGAAGATGTACAATTTAAACTGTACATAGTAACTATATCAAGGATAGAGTTATTCTTGATATTATGGGCTCTGTGATGAGAAATACTTAATCTCCAGCTTGCCGTAATAAATTCTTATCAGTTTTTTTTTGTTCCATTTTTTTTTTTTTTTTCACCAGCAGCACATTTGACATTTACTGATTAAAAATGCAATTTAATCTTTTGTGTATCTGTCATGACAGATGTGCTTCTGTGTCACAACATCGGATTAAATAAGGATTTTACTTTCTCTGGAAATGTAGTCAGTGAGGGGTTTTAGTGTTGTGTGTTTTATACACAGTAGTGTGGTGTGAAAAAAGAGTAAATGGTTTAGACCCCCATGTTTACCCGCTCAAAATGCCAAGGTTGTGTTCACTCTAAACATGAGGCAGTAATAACAGAGCTCCACTCCTATAGTAACACCAGACTATCCTGTACAGATTGTAAAGCCCCCGAGGCAAATTTGTGATTTGTGATATTGGGTTATACAAATAAAATTGACCTGACTTGACAATTTAAAAGAGGTTGAAAAGGGATTTTATCTTCCATTACCAGTTGACACACTGAAAATGACGATGAGTCAGCTCTTCCTTCCTCCTCCGTTAAATAAAACGTGTTAAATTTGGACTAATTGTCCACTGCTGGAGATTCTCCTCTGATAAGGCTTCAGACTACTGAAAAAAAGTGAGTGGATGAACTTATTAATTATTTCTCATTTTAAAAATATAATTGTCTTTCTCCATTTCCCCCTAGGAACGGAAATTGTCCAAAGCTGAGAGACAGAGGTTCAAAGAGGAGGCAGAGATGTTAAAGGCTCTCCAGCATCCCAACATCGTTCGATTTTATGACTTCTGGGAATCACCGGTCAAAGGGAAGAAGTGCATCGTTCTGGTGACGGAGCTGATGACCTCAGGGACACTAAAAACGTGAGAGTCAAAAAACATTTTCTATAATTATCTTTATGATTTTTTTTTGACATGGTCTTGGTATGCTCCTCATCTTAGCTCATACGTGTCCTTTTCAACCTTATACTTGACTGTAAATCAATGATCGTAAGACGCAAATATGACTTTCTTATTGCTGCTTCTATTAGTCAGTTTCAAACAACCCTACAGTAATGACCATTTGACTGGCTACATCATGTGTATCAAGTTTCATACCAATTGAATGACACCATTACAATAAATCTAATAGACTGTAAGGACTGAAAGACATAGTGCGTGTTAAAGGCAGGGTTGGTGAAGATTTTAGAAATGTTTTTTGTTATATTAGTTGAAATTTTCATTACATCCTGACAGCAATCAATAAATCAAATGCTCAGACAAAAGAAGAAAAAAAATCTGTGGCTGTTACAGGACTGTAATAAACCCATCCAATCATTTAATTCAGCTTCAATGTAATGACTGGACGGGAGGCCTGAGGGGATGGACCGTCAGTATTGCCAATTTGGTGACTTTCTCTCTAGATTTGGGGACTTTTAGAGCTAATGCTGCTAGCTACTTTCATCGGAAAAGAGTTGGCAACACCGTGCTGTTTTTTTTCGGCTGGATCATTTTTAAAAATCTAGTGTACTCTTACTAGTTTCTCAAGATCGCCCATCCTGCCTAAAAAAAATGAATAGTTTTGATTTTAGCATTGTTTTTCTTGCTCAGAATTAATTAATTTACACAAAGGAGAAAAAATGTTTTCAGGCAGTCAAAATGAGGAGATTACCTTGAGAATAGAATCAGAGATTCATATTGACTGTGTGTTTGCAGCTGATGCTTAATGAAAGCAATAATAATTTGCAACAAAGAAACAGCTAATTGAAAACATTTTCTCAACACAGTGACTAGCGGGGACAGACCTTGATATGTCAGTTTGTCTTTTACCATTCAGTGTGTTTTGAATGTCTGTACCTGGTGACAACGGAAACGTCTCGATCCTCCCACAGGTATCTGAAGCGTTTTAAGGTGATGAAGCCTAAAGTTCTTAGGAGCTGGTGCAGGCAGATTCTCAAAGGTCTCCACTTCCTACACACAAGGACTCCTCCAATCATCCACAGAGATCTCAAATGTGACAACATCTTCATCACTGGTCCCACAGGCTCTGTCAAAATAGGAGACCTGGGCCTGGCAACACTGAAGAGGGCCTCCTTCGCTAAAAGTGTTATTGGTTAGTCATCAGCTTGTTGGCAAGACACCGTTTTATTTAGCAGAATATTTATTTTAAACCTGCAGTAACTGACTTTTTGGGCACTCTGTGGCAGCGGAAACAAGCTGTCTATATAACACAACACTGACATTATCAAGTCGATGTGGTAAACCTGTTGATATGAAGCAACACTAGCATTCATTTCTGAATCGAGATGCTGGTCACCTGATGAATATAAGACAAATATTCTCTATCCTCTTAGCTCTGTTTTGTTCTCCACCAACCCCCAAAGGAAATATCTTGCTCTTTAGCTGCTAAATGCTTCACTATGTTCATCAGCTAGTAGCTGACTTTGTCTGTGTGCCGTTTGCCGCTGTGCAGGTGTAGTCCAGAGTGGGCTTTTAGAGCTTTTTACCTGAAAACAGCTTCCCGCTGCGGCCAAAAAACAACGTTGAAGAAAGAGGTGAAAGTACCAAGAACAGTAAAGTCAGGGTGAGGGTTGAGCGATATCTCTACGAGAGACCCCTTAAATACAGATAGTTAGGTGATCCATTGTTAATACAGAAATATTGATTGTAGCTGCTTTAAACGTCTCAAAATCCGTATTACCGTAGGCCATTTGAATGGCACAGCTCACACTTTTTTCACAAGCTTATATGTTGTTTTACTAAATGTTACAAACAAGAAAGACTAGATTCTTCCAGGTGAACAATCTTGCAAGTAGCCTATATTTTTTAAACTGTTTAATCTCATTGAAAATCAGCATGCTGTTCGCTTTAAGCCCACCGTAGTTTGGTCAAAGTTTTCTCAAATAATTTAATGCTAAAGAATCATAAAACAGATTATTTTAATCACAGAGTAACATCATGTTATTGTGTTAAAGTTGCACATAACATCCAACATTTGTGTTTTTTACTTTTCAGCCTTGAAAGTGTTTGAATCACGATTAAGCTGCTGTGTTGGGTTTCACCGGTATTGATCCAACTGAAATAGGATGACACACTGATAATAATTGTGTGTGACTTTATAATTTATCTACCTCTCTTGCATTCATTCTCTAGGCACTCCAGAGTTCATGGCCCCAGAGATGTATGAGGAGCACTATGACGAGGCTGTGGATGTCTACGCCTTTGGGATGTGTATGCTGGAGATGGCCACCTCAGAATATCCTTACTCTGAGTGTCAAAACGCTGCTCAGATCTACCGCAAAGTCACCAGTGTGAGTTCACGTATAAAGCTGTTAAACTCATCGCTATTACAACTGTTTCGGGTCAGGGTTAGTTGATTTTAACAAAATGAATATGTTATGGTGTGTGGGGCTGGGAGACATGTACAGAGGTTGCAACCAATGATTATTTTGTGCTATCAATTAATCAAATATTTTTTGATGGACTGACTAACCACGCAAACTTTAAAATATTAAAACTGATGACACCTGCTCACCACATTTAGCCAAAGTAAAATTAAGTTTTAAAATCTTATTTTTAAGAGTTATAAATTCAGCGAACTAACTCAGAAATGTAGAAATGTAAGGCTGTAGCTGCATTAAAATTAGCAACATTAGAGTACGTTTTATTTCTTAGGAATTCAATTTTTCATTTATTGGCGAAAGCCAATATGTTGTCCAGTTGTCCCTCCGTCTGTCTGTCCATACATACGTACGTCTGGTCTATTGTTGTAAATGCGATATCTCAGGAACGCCTGCAGGGAATTTCTTCAAATTTGGCTCAAACGTCCACTTGGACTCAAGGATGATCTGATTACAATTTAGTGGTCAAAGGTCACTATGACCTCACGAAACACATTTTTAGGCCATTACTCAATAATTCATATGCTAGTTATGACAATTTCACACATCAACAACAGGATAAAATGATGTAGTGATGACATTTTAGACAAACATTGAAGTAAACTGCAACTTGAGTGTTTGAGGTATTCAACCGCAAGGCAGTAATTTTAGTTAAGAAGAAGAATGTGTTATTTCTTCTTTCAGCAATTACATAATCTCGCTTTAACTGTCAATGTTTGGCATTTTTACTTAATGCCTTAACTTATAAATGACTCCTAAAATGAATCAGTTATTATAATTTTAATCAGTTTTTCGAGGATAGACTAATCACTCAACTAATCCTTCCAGCACCCCAAAAGACCTGTTGTATAGCAGTAGCTTCTTAATCCCCAGAGTTGATACGTCTGGGAGAATATGTGTTTTGTAGAGTGTGAAATTAAGGTTTTTTTTACACTGCGTAGAGTACTTACTGCAGTCACACTTGCTGTTTTGAGTGCCTCAGTTGCGTGTTAATGCTGCTGTTGTTTTGCAGGGGGTGAAACCCGCCAGCTACAGCAAAGTCAGTGACCCAGAAATTAAGGAAATAATCGGGGAATGTATCTGCCACAAATGGGAGGAAAGGTAAGTGGAGCAGGACCTTTGACGATGTCTCGGGGCTTGTGACGCATTTTGTACGAAGTTGGTCCTTGTTTTGTTCCTGTTCCTGCAGTGTGACGTCAATGCCAGTATTTGGCTCTGACACAGTTGATGTCTCGGTGTGGGTTAGGTTACTATCATGGTGACCTTTAGCCCAGGGCAGTAGCTGGTGTTTGTGTATGTGCCTGCAGGTACTCCATCAAGGACCTCCTGAATCACGCCTTCTTTGCAGAGGATACAGGCGTGAGGGTGGAGCTCAATGAAGACGATGATGGGAAGAAGTCATCCATTGCTCTGAAGCTGTGGGTTGAGGATACTAAAAAGCTGAAGGGGAAGTACAAGGACACCGGCGCCATTGAGTTTTCCTTTGACTTGGTGAACGAGGTCCCAGAGGTTGTTGCCCAAGAAATGGTAAATCATTAGTTGGTTATCATTGTATTTTATGAATATACACAGACAATAGTTGTAGAGTTTGACTTAATGCCATTAGGTGTTTAGCAGATCTGAAACCAGATGTTTCTTTAAACTGATTTGGAAGTCTCTGCTCTCTTTTGACCTTGGCTTCTGTTGGTACTGACCAGACGGCACTTTGTGTTCCACAAGATTCATTTGTCCACTTGGCCGCAGCCTTGGAAAATACTCATTTCTGATGGGCTGGCTTGTGTCCGTTAAAATCATTGATACTTCAAAAATAGCTCTAATTCAGTGCGTAAGGATTATTAAGCTGCAGGTAACCATAGCAACAATACTGCTCTGTGCTACATTACCAGTTAACCATCACTGGAAAAAACAGGCCTTACTCTCATTGATTAAACTGGATAAAAACAATGACACACAATGAGGTAGTGGAAAAAATGCAATCTGTTGCCTTTGATATATCAGGACAACTTGTTGTGGATTATTACCCCACAGTATGTAGTATCATTTCACTATATAGGTTTCTGTTGAAGTGTCTTATAATAACACAGCAGTCTTTACTTTGGAACACAATCTTAGGCCCCTTTCATTAGGCGTAACGTAACTGGGAGTTGGTTACTGGTCATGTCTGTAATCATACGCTTGAAGAACGTACTGTATTGATTGAATCTAGAGCAATTGATCAGTTGATCTTTGCTCTTCCACGCAAACAAATGAGTAGGCATGAAAAGGCAGTTATTTGTGGCAAAGAAAAGAATGTATATTTGATGATTGATTACAAACTCGAGCATCTTACCTGTGTCCTGTAGGTGGAATCAGGTTTTTTCCTGGACTGTGATGTGAAGGTAGTTGGGAAGTCCATCCGGGACCGCGTGGCTCTCATCAAATGGAGGAGGGAGCGGACCGTCTCGTCGGCAAATGGCGAGGCAGCCGTGAAGAAGCCGCAGCAGAACCTACTGCAGGTGCCCGGTGCCGTTGTACCACAGGCACCCGCATTAGCTACGACAGATTACGACGACCAAGAGGTGGAGCCGCAGACCTTGATCTGCACCGTGCCAGCCGTCACGTCTACCACATGTGAGAACCTGCAATCAGAAGCACACATGAATGTATCGTATATCATACAACCTCAGTGTTACTGTTAGAACCAGAACTCCGGGGTCTGAGAAGTGAAGCCAATGCAGACGTTCCTTAAACCTGCATTCTTTCTAACAGCCAGCAGGGGCGACTCCTCTGGTTGCAAAAAGAAGTCTGATTGTGTAGAAGTCTATGAGAAAATGACCCTACTTCTCACTTGATTTATTACCTCAGTAAACATTGTAAACATGAGTTAAAGGGACTATTTGTAACTTTGTAAGCATATAAATGTAGCGGGACGGCACACATGCGCGCTCGCGTATGCCGGGAGCCTCGTCTCCTCTGCCTGCTCGCCTTCACTCAGACAGATCGCGCGTTCTCGCGTACTCGCTCCACCTCTAGACGTGAACGCGCGCTCACTCCACACTGCAGAAGAGTTAGTAGCTCTGAGAATATCTAGTGAATGTACAGTGGACGTCTGTGCTGAAATAAATGCTGCAGCTCCTCCAAAGAGAAACGTTACCGTCTCCCTCCTGCGCCCGCAGGGAGACACCGGGTGCTGGTGTCATGGTTCACGTTTCTCTCTGCGGAGGCTCGTCACTTCACAAGACACGGAAAACCTCTGTTGGTGAGCGCTGTGTCAGTGAATGCAAGCAGGCAGCGGAGGAGAGGCTCCGGTTGCCGGTGTCTCCCTGCGGGCGCAGGAGGGTGAGGCAGGAAAAGGCAACACTAGGATCAGATCTAAATCATGTTCATGGAGAGATCTTGGTCTGGTCAGCTAACATTACTGCCAAGCAGCTGAAATATAGAGTGATATTGTGCTTTTAGCTGACGTGTGTCGCCTCACTGTTTTGAGCGATGCTCGTTCAGGTCCATTTAGAGCGAGCAAGCGCGAGCCCAACGCTGATTTTCGTTGATTTCACGGCCACAGGTGTCGCTGTTAAGAAGCAATTCTGAAAGTTCCAAATAGTCCCTTTAATGGTCTAAATTGCTAGTTTCATCAATACAGCATGATGTTCATTTAGTAAGTAATTGAGTAAAATAGACCATAAAGCAGGGTATGCTTTAGGGCGTGGCAACTTTGTGATTGACAGGTTGCTACCACGGTGTTGTCTGGTCTGGGAGTTGTCTGTGTTTTTGTCTCACAACTTCAACCCTTTCACAGTGTGTTTTCAGTTCATGGAAGTTAATTATAACCTTTTTAGTTGCCTAAAAACGTCTTCGGTTGTGCTTAGCTCCACACTCTCGTGTCACTTCTGGTTGCAAATAACCAAGATGGCGAGAAGGCTTCAAAACGGCAGTCCATAAACTAATGGATGACGTCACGGTAACTACGTCCACTTCCTATAAACAGTCTGTGTTTAGAACTCACTCATCCATTAACAGAAAACGACACGGACTATGAGTAAAAAAAGGATAAATTGGTATTTGAGATTGTAAACGAGAAAAGGCGACAGCAGCGTCTGAGTAACACCTATTAGTCATCAATGAGACATCAGCTCCCAGCTTTTGCATTTGAATGAGATGCTCCTCCACTATCTCCCTCTCCCCCTGTCCTTCCTCAGTGTCTGTCCTTCCTGCAGAGGATCGTTGTGAATTGTAATGTTTTTGTCTGTTATTACAGCTGACAGCGGAGTGAGCACCGCCATGCAATTAGATAATCTAAACAATCAGCAAGACGGCCTCTACCAGTCGCTTCCAGAGCCCATTTCCACAGCTCAGATGATCTACAGTCCTCCTGCACAGGCTGACCCTCAGCTGCAACAGGGGCCCTACCAGCAACCCACAGCACAGGCCCCTCATGAAAACTACACACTAACATCCACTCAACTACACCAGGGAGCCTACCAGCAAACCACAGGTCAGCTGCATCCTGGGGCCTATCATCAACCCGCAGCACAACTGCACCCGGGGCCTTGTCAGTCTCAAACAGTGAGTGATAGCGTTTGTTATTTCTGTGGCAACTTTCTTAAATCCTTCATTTTGTTTTTCTTAGTTCTGAAATAACAACATTATTATTTTCTATTTTTTTTGGAATGATACCTGATCAGCGTCACTACAGTGAGCCCTTTGTATGCCATGACAACCTGTTCATCACTGAGAGCGCAGTGTGTTTCAGGCGTGGAAGCGCCTCCCTTGTTGAGATGTTGCGGTGTAGGACACACTCTGTCACTAACACAATGAATGAAAGCCCCTGTCTGTGTCCGTCACAGGATCTGGCTTCGACAAAAAGCACAGAGAACTCAGCGCATGCCACAGACTTCCTATCCTCTAACTCGGCCCAGAATCCATCATTATTATCTTTCCTATTGCCCCCACATCAACACTCTCATCGTGACTCAGCAAGTCATTTCAGTCCACCTCTCCTTCCCCTGAATTTACAACCTCCCTCAGAGCTCCGTCTGAGCGTGCCACGTAGTCCACCGCCCCGCCGCCACTGCAAGGCTTGTATGTCTCTCCTCCTGAGGGATAAGACAAAGGAAGATGTATCTCTGGGACACACACATGTACGCTCTGTCTGTACCTCTGCCCAGTTTACTCCAGTCTCTAAGCCAAGCTCACCCACATCTCCTCATCTGGTAAAGTCTCCTCCAGTCACGCTGCCTTCTCTTTTGGCCTCTCCCCCATCATCAAACGGTCAACCAACCCTGGTGAATTCACCTTCACGTCTTTCCCCACCCTCAAAAGTTAGGCTCCCACGGAGGTCGTATGACGGTGGAGATCTCACTCTTCTCGACCACTGTCTTCATCACATCGTCAGTCGCAGGACCAGTTCCCCCACCCTCTCTGCTAGTCGTCCAATGTACAGCCACGGGGAGGTCGGGGGTACTGCCTTCTCAGCATTTGAGCATGTAGACAAGAGGCTGAGCCTGGATGTGCCACTCTTTTCTAACCCAAATCTGGACAGGACTCGGCTGTTATCAGCACATGACAGTGAAGGCAGACCAGATACACTGGTAGGTTAGAGAAAGAGGCTTCACATAGGCTAAGTCCTGCCACAGCAGCAGCCTGCTGTATCTTTCATGATTCTGCCAGCTACTTCAATCCTCAGGCCTTTCCATGATGGTAGCAAAGCCAGGTCTCTGTTTTAGCGTGGCAGCGTACCAAATAATGTGCTTTGGCAGTATGGCTGATGAAAGAGCAACGCTATAACTTCCCTTTTCCATTTTAGTTTGCTTCACTCAACCTTGCCAACTGCTAAAAAGCATCCTCTCTACTTTCTTGCTTATGACTACCTCTGCTTTGACACACTGAACATTTTAACCTTGAGCTCAATTTGCTGAAGTAAATATACAACCATTATCGTGTCATATTATACCTAAAAACAGGGTCCAATAAATGTGATCTCTCCTGTGTGTTTCTGACAGACAGCTTCTGCTCCAGCTACACCAGCCCCTATTGTGCACCAGAGTAGACAGACAGCACAGAGCTTCCCAGCTGCAGCCCCGGCTCTACAGCCACAGCTTACTGCCCAACCCAGCCAGGAGCAGGTACTGCATCTGCTACAGGCTCTGGCTACAGCTGTAGTGAGATACAAAAAGCAGAATTAAGTTTGGAAGTCACCCCTTGGAGCTCATTCAGAGTTAATTATTAATAGTTCATAATGCTTGTTTGACATTCAAAATTACCAATTCTATCATGGGCATTCAGTGTGAACTGGTAAAGGGTAACTTTTTTCAACCTGGACCCTATTTTCCCATATTTTTGTGCATAAGTGACTAATTAAGACAACACTATTTGAAACAGGTCCAGTATTGAGGGAGAACGCTGCAACCACCAGCCACTAAACAAACTGTAGTGTCATCATTTGGGGCAACCTGGCACCGTTTACGTCCACTAAAAGTGATTGTTTTCGCCACTGACAGGCTCAGATTGTTATTATAAGTATCTGACAACATAATGGAAAGGACCCTACAGAGAAATGAAACTATTTTCTTACCTTTCGCTTGATCTGGTCTGTTTGTTATTGTGTGTCTCGCTCGGAGAAGTCTCGTTCTGAAATCTTGTTCTGAAATCTTGCGTCGCCTCCACATTGTTGAAATCATCTAAATATTCAGCCATGACATTGAAAATCTTGTAGATAACACTAAGCTACGCAACCTGTACTCCAACACAACAAGCTCTGACAACACCAGTGTCCCGTGGCACTCTTCTCTCCGCTCTTATTCACGTTTCCACCATTGTCTTCCGGCAACAACTCACATGACACAATAACAAACAGGAAGCGAAAGGTAAGAAAAGAGTTTCATTTCTCTGTAGGGTCCTTTTCATAATGTTGTCAGACACTTATAATAACAATCTGAGCCTGTCAGTGGTAAAAACAAACACTTTTAGTGGACGTAAACGGTGCCAGGTTGCCCCAAATAATGACACTGCAGCTTGTTTAGTGGCTGGTGGTTGCAGCGTTCTCCCTCAATACTGGACCTGTTTCAAATAGTGTTGTCCCCATTAGTCACTTAGATACAAAAACACAGGGAAAAAAGGTTGAAAAACACCAAAGTTATCCTTTTAGTATGCTATAGTTAAGTAAAACATACAAAAATACAGGAGATTATGTGCCATTTAGTGGTAGAAGCTATCTGAAAGCACACTACTTTTAGGATATCTGTGTGAAGTGGGTGCAAAGTGCATCTGATGTCCCCTATTAAATGCTTCATCGTGCACTGTACATCTATATTGTATGTGTGTGTTTGTGTGTGAATGGCTTTTCATGTGGTTTGTGTTTCCTTCCCATTTGTCTTTCCTCCCTTTAGTGCCATCTCCAACCAGCTGCTGTTCTGCCCCAGGTACAGCCATCACTTGTTATAAATTAACTGCAGCGGGCTACAGTACATACACGGCAAACCACACAGAATAATTGAAAATGCACTAAGTCTACCTGCCCTGCAGCTCAGTTTTACTGAAGAGGAGCTTTTACACCAGATTATTTTGTCAGTTTAATTCAGAATTAGTTTGTATTTCCATCACAAAATTCCTACTCTCCAGTCAAAGTGGAAAACAAATGTTTGATTTCCTTCCTTAGCTGTTATCTGCTGACCAGCCTACATCTCACCTGAGTCCTCCTGACATATCTGCCAGTTTTCCACAGTCAGTGTCCAGTACTCCTCCCCTACTCCTGCCCCTGCAGATCAGCACACAGGTGCGTTGCAGTAGCGTTAGAAAACATCAAACTAAGGTAGAGAATCTGGTAGAAGCATCCTACAAATGTTAGTATAGGTTACGGGGTTCATACATAAAGGGCCTGTGTGAATGTTATTTCTATCGACTGGTTGTCTTTGTTCATTTGATATCATTTTCCCTTCTTTCCCAGTTTCCCTCACCATATCCTGTTGTTCAAATAGGGGGCCTCAAGCCTTCTCCCTTCCCCCCAGCTCCTCTGCCCTGTGCCTACAGCAGCAGTGTCCCTCTTATGTCTAGCTCCCACTACTCACCTTCACCCCGTCATCCCTCCCTTCCTCTGACCCCTCACGCTACCCTGCCCTCTGTACCCACTCTCGGCACCCCTCAGACCCCTCTGTCCACACCTCAGCACGTGCCCAATGTGGCTCTCCCTATTCCACACTTTGCCATGTCCCCTGCAGTGCCCCAGCAGCAGGGCGGCCCTCTTCCATCTCAGGCAAACCTCGGTAGCTTCTATACCACCCACCCCTTACCTCTCTCCCAGGTACAACCCACCCCATACCCCGCCCCCTACCCTGAGCAGGAACTGGCTCAGCCGCCTGTCCAGGTGAATATTTGGCTCAGTTCTCACTGTAATGGTTGGGTCGTGGAAAATCTGTAATAGTAAGGTGGCAGTGTGTCTTAATTGTGGTTATAATGCATGCAGGGCGATGCGTTTGGGGATTTAGTGTTGAACATTTACATTAATTGATGAGTAATTCCCTAAATGTGCTGGGTTTTTTTCAGGTACAGATGATTGCACCACAGGGTAATTTAGGAGACACTCACCTGTGGACTCCGGTCCATCCTGCCTTGCCTGCTGTTCAGACTCCTCTCTGGGGAAGCGGAGTAGACGCCGAGTCTGCAGCCGGCCGAGACTTGACTGTAGCTCCTTCAGTCCCAACCCCAGCCTCAATCTCGGCTGCAGCCCAAGTTGAAACTCAAGCCCCAGCACAAACTCCAGCACAAAACCAACCACCGCTCCCAATATCAGCTCAAGTTCCAATCATGCCTCAAACTCCAGCTTCGACCCTTGTTAATGCCCCAACTTCAGTCCCAATGCAAGTTCCAACATCAGTGCAAACCATAGCCCCAGTTCAAGCACCAGGCTCTGCATCGGGTCTCGCTTTTGAATCACCAAAAGGCTCATCTACAAGCTCAGATACATCTTCTGCATTTGGTAAACCCAAACTCTCAGTCCCAGGTTTAGGCTCTGCCCCAATCCCTGGCACGCTGCCAGACCCAGCTCCTGTCGCAGCTCCAGTTCTGCAGCCTGCTGGCATCCAGACAGCAGTCTCACTGTCTGAGTGTGCCAGCCTGGCCACACCTCAGCAAAACTTAGAGTTGACATCTGCATCTAGCACCCTTCAACAAGAGCCCTGTGTAGAGGTAGGGATGAAGCCAAAGTTTACATTTACAAGTGTAATATTGATCTACATATAGAGTATATGCATACTCTTGAAAATTTACATTTGCTGGATGAAACTTGTCCCTGCATCAGTGATTTCTAATTGTGATTCAGAAAGCATGTCCACATCACAGGTTGCCTTTCAAATTACATCCACATCAGTTTTATACCTCCATCCCATCTTGAAACTAGCCTCTCCATTTGGGACTAAAAGAATAGAGGGAATAATGAACAGCGAGCCAGTCATTGTTGTGAAAGAAACCCTGCATCATCGCCCTGAAGGGAATTATTTCACCACAATGACCTGCTAGCTGTACATTCTCCCACTTATTACACGGCTACTTACTAAGAAATCAATAATTTGACACAAAAATCCGAACTGCGTCCCCAGCAACGGTCTGTTATACATAGCAACGGTCTGCTGTAAAGAAATAACATAGACCATAGAACGCCATAATTGACCAATCAGAATCGAGTATTCAACAAAGCCGTGTAATAAAAGCTAATAGCACACATTAACATTTATACTAATGCTATATATTCTTATCCATTCTGTATAAAATAAAACCTTTACCAAGATCTCCTAACTGTAACCTGCCCAATTTTCTGTCTTCAGGATGTGCTTCAGGACAAACCCGTATCTTTACCCAGTTATGCCTATGACAGGTGCGTCTTTCAGCTCTTTACAGATACTGTTATAACTTTATGTGATGAAAATGCGTCACCAACCAAGTGGTGATAAAGTGTGTTCAACTTTTCCTTTTATAGCGTCAACTCTGACGTGGCATCAGGTAAGGAAACAAGTGACGGCTATGACAGCTTGGCTAGTGGAGGGAAGGGCGACGGAAAACCCAGGAAACACCACCGCAAGTCTGCCCGCACACGCTCCCGGCAGGAAAAGACCAGCAAACCCAAACTGAGCATGCTCAATGTGAGTCATGGAGTCATTTTTTTGAAGTTACAACTTCTTAAACTTTTGATGTGTCAAGATCGTAAAGTGTAACCTCTGCCCATGCAGGTTTCCAACACTGGTGATAAAATGGTCGAATGTCAGCTGGAGACTCACAACCACAAAATGGTGACATTTAAATTTGATCTGGATGGAGATGCGCCAGAGGAAATTGCCACTTACATGGTTAGTTGAACCTTTCACAGTTTGCAGTTTTTTACATTTATTGGTTAAATTTATGACATTGTTTAAAGAAGACCTATTAGGCTTTTGTGCTTTTCCCCTTCCGTTAAGTGTGTCATATAGTTTTTTGTGCTTGTAAAAGGTCTGCAAAGTTACAAAGCTCAAAGTCTACGCCAAAGGGAGTTACTCTCCTCCACAGAAACACTGCTCCTGAACTGGTTTCAGGCAGTTGAAGTCCCACCTTTTCTTCCGTAACGTGGTGATGTCACCAAGTAACATATTTGTATAATACCTGCCTAGCGGCTCGTTTGGCACGCCCTCAAACAAAGCTAGTTAGAGTGGAGCAGGAGCGGAGTCCAAAGAGTTTGGTTTGGTTGACCAATCACAACAGGGGGCCAGCTGACCAGTCATAGCAGACTGGGCTTTTTTGGAGGGCAGGAGCTCAAACAGAGCGTTTCAGATGTGCGTTTCATTTTCAAAGAGGTGCTGCAGCACAGCCGGTATGAGAGAATAAAGTGTTTTTGAATATTAAAACATGTAAACATGTTCTAGTAGAAACCCAAAATATAAGTATGCACCTGAAAACTAGCATAATAGGTCCTGTATAACATCTTTAAAACTGTATGCCTACAGGTAGAGAACGGGTTCATCCTACTGTTAGAGAAGGAGATCTTCATTGACCAACTAAAGGACATTGTGGATAAAGCTGAAGACATGCTGAATGAAGACATGGAGGGTGAAAGGGCCTCCGCCTTGAGTTGTAGTCCTGAACAAGGCCAGCTTGCGGAGGGGCTTGTCGGAGAGGTAGGAGGGGTGTAGATATATATACATACAGTATATGAATCATAGACTGCATATAAAGATGGACGACACGTCTCCACTTCCTCCAACTGAACAGAGGTGAAGCCAAAGTATCCCGGATATGGGAGCTGCCTTGAGATTTTGATGTAATTTGGAGACAGAGTCTGTGCAGTAGTGATCGGGCGGTGGAGCCATGTCATCAAGGTCACCCGCCCGAACCAATCGCGAGCCTAACACGGCCGCAGCTTGTCAGTGAGCGACTCACAGCTGCCAATCATGACGTCTCATCCCCTTTTTATAGCATCAAATAACTAATTAAAACCAAACTTATCCGAAAAATGAACTACACACTACACTACACATGCTTATACATAGATTTAGACATGGACAGAGATGCTCATGGACATGGATAGAGATAGATACAGAGTGGCAAGTAACACATTGACTTAGCTCACATCTCTCTATCGCTCTGCAGAGTCAGCAGCCTGGAGGACCTCAGCCTGTCTATCAGCAGAATGGTAAAACAATTATTTAAAATTTATCTATTTAAAAAAATGTATCCATCTTCATGCTACTTTTTGCATGTAACATTCACTTTTCAGAAAAACGGGTGGTAATTGTTTGAACTTTTGGATTGCAGTTCTTCATACAGGAAAGAGATGGTTCATAATCTGCCCTGTAGAGGAGACGCCCACATCCAGCCAGGAAACCCCGTCTGATGGTACAGCTACACAGTCTCCCGGGAGTTCAGCCAACACCCAGCCTGCTGACAGTGGCACTGCAAGGCCGTCTGTATCCAGAGGTGACTTTGTTTCTACAGAGTAATTTCAGCACAAATATGGCAGTTTCATTGAACAATAGCACCACCATGTGGCAGCTGAATGAAAGACATCCTACAGCTCTTGTGTGCAATGCTTACTTAAAGGGGCAGTTTGTAACTTCTTACACATATAAATCACTCTAGGTCGGTGTCCCATGCGCGCTCGCGTGTGGCTACGCTGTTCAGACAAGACTCCAACACAAATTACACGGAAGCACCAAAATCTCAAAGTAATATCTAGTGAAGCCCGTCTGTTAAACAGTGTTGGCTGCGGTTGGAGGACGCGGGGGAGACTGTAGCTTTGGTCTCCAGGGCCGCAGTCTCTGCTGTACTCTGCTCCTCTGCCTGCCTGCTTGCCTTCAGTCACACACCGCGCTCGTTCTCGCTATTTCACTTCACTTTCACGTGCATATGCGCACACTACACACTGCAGAATAGTTAGTTTAGCTCTGAGAATATCTAGTGAATGTACAGTGGACGTTTATGCAGAAATAAATGCTGCAACTCCTCCAGACCATCAGAGGTTTCCCGTGTCTTGTGAAGTGACGGGGCTCCGCAGAGAGTAACATTATCGTCTCCGACCAAAACTCCGGTGTCTCCCCCGTTCCCTCCGGCCGCTGTCGGGAGGCTGAGGCAGGAAAAGCCAACACTCGGATCAGCATTGATTCATGGAGAGACCTCCGTCTGGTCAGCTAACATTACTGTCAAGCAGGTGAAATATAGAGTGATATTGTGCTTTTAGCTGACGTGTATCGCCTCACTGTGTTGAGCGATGCTCGTTCATGTCTATGTAGAGCGAACACAAGTGCGAGCCTGACGCTGACTTTCGTTGACTTAACGAAAGACAGGTGTCGCTGTTAACAAGCGTTTCTGATTCTTACAAACAGTCCCTTTAAAAAAAGAAGTTAAAAATAAATTTGGTATATTTGGGATTTTTTTTTTTATAATTTTCTCTCATGTTCATTTTCTTCCTTCTGCAGAAGAGGGGTCGTCCTCCACAATGTCCGGTGGAAGTGGAGGCTTCACCTATGATGTGTATGGATTCTGTAGCCCTCCGATAATGTCCAACACAGACCCTCTCCTCTTAGCTACTCTGTCTCCCCCTGTGTCTGCTCCCCCGACCCTTCAGTCAGTGACCTCGGTGGAGCCTGCGGGTAGCTCGGTGCAGCCCAGTGTTCATCAGGCCCAGCCAGCCAGAGCTCAAACTTTGCCCCCATCATCCCCACATACGTCTTTCCCGGTGGATGAATCACAGGGATCCCCTTTGGGGACCGTCTCCCCGATCCACGCAGCTCAGCAGATGCCCGACATGACATGTCCTGTTTCTATGGCTGACGAGGTGCCGTGCTGCCCTCTGGTCATGCCCCTGTCTCTGGATGTGAGCGGTTTACAGGCCGGGTCTCCTCTCACTCCTCTTCCACTCCAGGAGCCAGGTTCAGCCAAAGAGCCGCTGTCTGTCTCTTACGCGTCTGCTGTGCGCAGCGAGCGCCCACAGCAGCCCGTGGTGATGCACCAGCCGTTTTCCAGCGTGGGGGGGACCAAAGTGTCCTCAGTACCCCAGAGCCCAGCGCCATCCCAGCACGGCGCAGGGCCCGGTGAGTCGGACGGTGAAGGACGGCTGGGCCGCGGGGGCTTTGTGGACAGCACCATTAAAACACTGGATGAGAAGCTAAGGAACTTGCTCTACCAGGAATATGCTCCCATGTACCCATCAGGCAGCGCTGCAGAGACACCAGGCTCCGGCACCGAGTACATCCAGTCTCCTCCTGGTCCAGACAGCGCCGCGGGAGGGTCAGGAAACAGCACGCCAGGGCCGATGGGGGAGGGACGCTACAGGGCAGGAGAACAGCTGGTAAGTACAATGAAAAGTATAAATCACTTTAATACATTACAGGTGCAGCATATTCACCTACAGTTACAAATTGAGATTTAAATCTTAACCTTAAAAAAAGAAGTTGATAAAGAAATTTAACCACAAAGTCCATTTATTATTAATCTGCTGGGGAGGATTGTGTGATATGATCGAGAGCTACAGAACAGCAACTATTGTAAATGGACCTCGTACAGTAGTTGTTGATTGTTTTGTGTGTATTTGTACATTAAGTTGCATTTTTTGAATTATGTTTATTTAAATTTTTTTGATTGAAAAATTAGCCATGCTTTATTTTTGTTTTTACAGACATTACTGGTGTAAACAAACCTTTTACAGCTTCAGAAAGTATAAATAATTCAGATTTAGTTGATGTCTAATGTTAGTCTATGTATTAAAAGACCTGTCAATTAATTTGGGAGTGGCAGAATGAACATATTTTGGCACACATCGAAAACTATAATCCAGTATATTAAAATTAACTATTTGCATGTAGGCAAGGAGTCCTCAAAAACTATATTTAACAAGTAAAATAAAATGTTCCTCTTTATTTTTTTTTTATTATTATTTATTTTTAATTATAAAAGTTTTCCCCCTTTATTCTTTTTTTTATATATTGCCAAATACATTCAACATATAATTAACTATACTGTGAGCCATTTTTGGTAGATGGAAATACATTTTAGTTGTAGAAAGAATTTCAAGAAAAACTGTCCTGCCTATTTTCACACGAGCTACAGTAAGATTTTATGATAAATATTTAGTTAGACATCATCAAAATATATCTATATTAACAGTTATATAATAGGACAGTGATAAATGGTTTGTATTGTAGTTTTCTAATAGCTTTGTTTTGTTCAACTCTCACCATGTCACCTCTATTAGCCTCAAATTCCAGAGCGAATGGATAGTTTGAGCACGCTGAGTGACTCAGCCGTGTGTGGTATGTACAGCATACACTAATCAACCTAACAAGTTTAACACAAATTTAAACTTAATAAATGTATGTTTTTATGTTGATTACTGCTGTGACGGGATATTCATTGTTGTGGATTTTTTTGCAGCTTCCCTGTCAAGAAGACAAGTTCCTCACTCTGCTTCCTGCTCTGGAACAAGAGGCCGATTTAAGGTACGAAAGGGAGGGTTTCCTCACATTTACGGGTTAAGTAGAATTAAAGTAAAGTAAAGCAGTAGAAAAGTAGAAAGTTTTCAAATATGCAAAAACAATAAAACGTATACCACTAAAAACTCAATAATACAATACAATACAATACACAGGAGACAGAAAACAAAGAGGTAAAAAATTAGATATTAATAATTATAAAACTAATATAAAAGAATAATAATATTTGTAATAATAATTACATAAATAAAATAATAATAATAATAATAATAATAATAATAATAATGAATAAAAAGTTAAATAAAAATGATAAAAAAAATTATAAATAAATAAAATTCTCATGTCATGACATACTTGTCACTGAGATACCTCAACCATTGTACTTGGACACTAGTATTAGCCGACATTGGAACCAGCTCAAAGGTTACATTGTAAGTAGAAATGTCTTTCAGATTAGTTCAACTGCATTTGCTGTTACAGAAGCATTACTTGTGTATACCTAGTTTGTTCTTGGCTTTTGGCAGATAATGTCTGTTCCTCCTGAAGTGGCCAACAGACGAGATGTGAAGCAGAGGAGCTGGAGCAGCGCTGCCTCACCGGCGCACCCTATAGGATACAGCGAGGACCACGGCCAGGCTGAGGCCATGACCGCATCCACCACAATTGGCCGTTTCTCTGTGGTTAGCACTGAAGATGACATTACGCAGAGGACGCGCTGCAGCCGCTACTCTGCCCCGCCTGATTTCTACCTGGACACACCTCCGTCCATGGCCAAGCGGGGCTCCCTGCCTCACGCCCTGACCTCGAACTCTGTCTCTGTGGATGTCACGGTCCATGCTCGTTTCCTCTCCTCAGACTCGGGGGCTGAGAGCAGCCCTGCAAAGCTGGCTCCTGCCACGCCGTCTCAACATACTCGCTCTGAGCGCAGAGGAAGTGACCTCATGAAGAGGGCAGTGGCTTTCCTCCGTCGTTCAGGGCGCAGCAGCAGCGTGCAGAGCTCTGACTCGCCGAATAGGCACGGAGGTGTGCATGGCTCGGCCTATGCCAGCAGTGATAATGACTCAGAGATGGAGGACTCGGACATGAAGAGGGAACTACAGAGGCTCAGGGAGAAGTAAGTATGCTTTTGGCCTTATTAAGTATCTTTACGTGAACATATTTTGTCATTTAGCTTATAAGTGACCATTATAATCCTGCCTCTATCACCTCAGACATCTGAGGGAGATCTCTGAGCTGCAGGCCCACCAGCGGGGGGAAGTGGAGCTGCTGTATCGCCGGCTTGGCAAAGCCCCTCCTACTGGCCTTGGTCTCTCGCACGTTGCACCACACGCCGGTCGTAGGAAGCGGTCCAGCAAGCACAGACTGAAACCTGGCAAACTTCTCAGCCCTCTGGTCCAACAATTTAGAAATGTCACAACCAAAACTAGTGACTCCAGCAGATCCAGTGAGTAACTTTTCAGAATCGGACCGGAATTACAGGTTGACTATCTACAGCAGGATACAATGAGTATGCCACTCTGATGCTTGTGTGTGTGTTCAGGTGCTGCTGCAGGCGCAGGTGAGCCCACAGTCAGTTTAAATGGCTCTCCAGCCAAAGGGTCTTTACCCACTCATGGCAGGGCACGGTCATGCACCAGCCACCTTCCCAGCTCAACCACAGAGCCCGTACAGACTCAGCAGCCCTGTTCCCTCAAGGGATCGTTTTCTTCTGATAATATTTACGCGGGACTACACGGAGACGGCACCGGCACTCAAGCTCCACCCGGACAAGGTGACCACCAGCAACACACAACAGAACATCTTAGCCGAACACTAATACTAGACTGTTAGCATGTAGATCCACCAGAGAATTAATAGCAAACACATCTTTTATTTAATAAGGTTGGGTATTTCAGTGTGTGCTCTTCTTACCCTGGTGTCTTCTCCCCTCTGTGATTATACTCCTCTACAGGCTGGTCTAATCACCCTCAAACATCTGAGAGAGTGACCTATAAATCGAGTAGCAAGCCTCGAGCTAGATTTCTCAGTGGGCCTGTGTCTTTGTCTATCTGTTTGTATCTCTTCTCTTCCCGCATAGCTTCATTTTTTTGTTTTCCATTATTATTATTATCTATTTCTCTACTTTTAGCTCACTGATATCTTTTTTTCTGTCTTTGCCTACTATTCTGCAACACTGCTGGGTTTTCTTATGCTTCGCCTCGTCCTTATCACTTGCCTTTATCTTGTATTTTTGCTTGCACAGAAGTATATTGCTTATTCAAACCCCTGAAGAGTAAAATTGAAGTAAAAGTAAAGATTTTGATTGATTAAATGTGTTTTTTTTATTTTAAACACAAGAATTTTTTACACCAAGAATCATATATTCTTATCATTCCTGTTTATTTGACCAGTTTCAGAAGCTTGTGGTTTGGATAATCAAGGTTCATTTTAATAGTAATGGATATTATCTCACATTTCAAGTGTCTCCTACCGATGCTTGTGCTATTTATCCACCTTATAACGTACACATTTGTGGATTATCCACCATGCATTACTAGGCAATGGACGTCTGCATGCCACATGCACCCTGATCTGCTATAACATTTCTAATCTCTCATCACTTTTTAACCTCTCTCTCGCTCTCCTTCTTATCTCTGTCTCTCTAACATGCATGATTTTGCTAATAAATGGACCGTCTTGTTTCAGGAGGTTGATTGCTTTGTTTGGTTTTAGTTTGGTCCTTTGTTTTGTGGCAGTATTCAGCAGCTTTGTTTTGCACTGCATCCTGTTATAATATCAAATTAATATTAATGTGAATGAGCATTTGACTAAAGTCTTTTTTTGTCTGACAGGGTCAACACTGAAGCGATTGTGTCTCGGCAAAGAGCGTGGCAACAGTACGTAGAATTACAGTGTCTTACTTAAAATGAATTCCAAGTTATGTTAGTTTATATATCAGTCTAATCAGCTCAATAAACATGATCTCATGGTATGTGTGTCACCTCAGGGTCTGGAGCCGGGCCAGGGGCTTTCAATCAATCACAGCAGCCGCCTACCGGTGCCACACCCCCTTCTCATCAGCCAGTGATGGGGCTGGCCCAAGCTCAGGCCAATAACAGCAACAACAAGACAGGCACATACACTGGTTCATCCATGAGTGCCAATGAAAACAACCTGCCTGAAGACTTGCAGCGGCTGATGGAGGACTGGGCCCAGGAGGTTCTCATCGTCACCCACAGGCCGCGCACCAACTCTCTGAGCATCAGTGGGCAGCAGCTTTGGAATCAGGTTGTGCCTCGAACACGTGGACAACTGGCTAGTGCTTCAGATGTGAGTGTCATGTTAGTTATGTACCAGTGCATACACCCAGTGTTTAAATCATAGACTGTATATAAAGATGGACGACATGACAGCTCCCCAAAAGTGAAGCCAAAACATATCTATCGCCCCCTGGTGGCTGGCTGCAGTATAGGTCATAAACCCTGCCCCCTCTGTGTTAGCGGATGGGACATGGGTCAAACTAAAAAATCAAAGTACACGTCAAATACATTTTTCCCAAGATAGTTTCTATCATTTTAGGTAGTTCTTATCACGCTGATGTATGTTTAAGTGTTTAATGATAGTTTTGGTTTTAATTAGTTATTTGATGCTATAAAAAGAGGGTGAGACAGACGTCATGATTGATTACTGTGATTGACAGCTGCTTTGAGTGAAGTAGTCGCAGCAGGAGACTTTGGAATTGTAAGAGAGAGGAGATGTAACTTTAACTTTCCATAACCGCCACGAGTCTGTGTAATAGAACGTGTCAATTTCTTCATAAATGTACTTATAGAGATATTATAGTTAGTTGTTGTGTCTTTGTAGCCAAACAGCTTCAGCTAGTTGGCTCATGCTAGCAACCTGCGGCTGTGTTCGGCTCGTGATTGGCTCTGGCGGGTGTGTGGATGGTACCTTGATACTGCGGATCCAGCTGCCCGACCACTACTGGGCAGACTCTGGCTCCAAATGATGTCAAAATCTCAAGATGGCAGTTCTTGTATCCAGGATATTTTGGCTTCACTTTTGTACAGCGGGCAGAAGTGGCGACGCGTTGTCTATATATGATCTATATATACAGTCTTTGGTTTAATTGATTTCCAATAATAAATATATAGATACATTTGCATAAAGCAAACATATTTGCCCGCAATTTGCCTACATAACTGACTGTATTGTATAAATGCACTTAATCATTATTGTGAAGTGTAATATCTGCCCATTTTCTAACCCTGTTAGGTATCATGGACAGCTTCAGGTCCAGAGGCCTGCAGTCTTCCCGTGTCATGGCCCGATAGCCCCGGGTCAACAGTGATGACCGGTCCCTCCACAGGGCCAGGTTATCAGCTACACTCTCCTGCTGCGTTCAGGGCCTTGTCCTCATCTCTCTCTGTTAGCCAGTGGCCTGGGTTGCTCTTCCCCCTTCCTTCAGGAGTCTTTGCCTTTCCTGCTGTGCCCTCAGCCCAGGACGCCCACAGCCCCATTCCAGCTCCATCGTATCAGCCGCCCGACCCCAAAGCCAGGACTCTCTAACCTGAGTAGCATTGTGTCTTCCAACTCCGTTACCAAAAAGAAATCTCATTCTAGGTCTAGTCAATCTTATGTGCATATACTGTATATATTTAACCAGCATGTATTTAATCATATGTACATACTCGTCTCCATTTTTGAGTTTTATGTTATTTGTTTAATTTGCATCAACATACCTCATGTCCATATTACAGTACATAACCCTTGAGTGCAGTGTAATGGTAGTAGTACATTAAAAGATATATAATTAGCCCAATCAGGCTTAAAAGAGCAGATTTTTTGTTTTTGCTTATAAATGTACCTTACCACTCATTGAATGTACATACTGTACTGTTCATTCATGGTACGTTTATATAAATAGTTCATGTTTGTGTTGCTCATATCACCCCTACCGTATATATAAGATGCCGTGTGTATATATATGAATTCTTGTTAGTCTGTACATAGCTCCTGTGTTTGTACAGTTAACATTAGATAATCCATTGGTCGGTGCTGCAGATATGTGTCTTAATGCAACACCTTATTAGCCACCATCATGCCGTCACTGTGAAGACTTGACATCCTGGTCACTAGGACCGGTTGCTTTAATCTGCTCTCTCAGTCAAAGGATAGGTTTCATTCTTCATCGATGAAATGCTTCCAGCACAAGCGCTTGAAATATCCTTAAGAGATTTGAATGAACTTGAATTTTATCTTCAGGTGAAAAAACACCTGCGAGAGTGCCTTGAATTGCAGTTTCAGTTTTATGAAGAAAAGCATTTAGATTAAATGCAGACACTAGATATTCTATATATGCTTTCACCTCCGAAGGTAAATTATGTGATTTGAATAATGAATGTGGATTGTCACATATTTAATTTAGCGACAAAACATAATTGAACACTATAATCTGGTCATGTTGCAGTCCATAAAATACCACAGATTGTAAAACAAAATTTGGTTCACTGAAGTAATTTTCTCGTGAGATTTTCTCTGCCACGTGCACCACCGCCTGCATGAATACATTGATATTCTGAATGTGCACAGGTTGATGTGGTGAGTTACAGGAAGGATGTTGTTAAGAGATAACATGGCATTGAAACCATGATGCGACAAGGAGGGCTGAAAGACTCGACATACGAGCCAAAATCATAATCATACCATACCTCTATTAATGCAGTCTGTAGCTTTACATATGGTTGCCTTTGTGGTTTTTAAGAGATTACTGTGAGGTTGGTTGTTGTTTGATAAATGTTGATGATGTTAGAGGCACATGAAGAATGTGAAGAAGCCACAACTGTTTGACATGTTATTTGTACAATGCATAGGTTTTCTAAATTATGTTTATTCAGTGCTGGCCTCACAAGATCATCCGGCTCATACAGCTAATTGTATGTATTATGGCTGACTTAATTCAAAGATCTGCGACAAATATTATGCTATCACGCTATGACTTATTTCAATAGTGCAGCCTCAAAAACAACACTTTCAATACTTACTTCTATTATATAACTTTTATTAGCTAATTTCCCTCCGAAGAACAGTTTGTTGAATGCATCAATGTTTTGATGTATTCTGTTGAAACAAAGCAGTGGCAGAAATCTACATAGTCAAGCAGTAGGTTGGGTGTGATGATTCAGAGTATGGGTCAAGCTCCAGAAATGGAACCTACATTTCCCATAATGCAACTCAATAGCATCTGTGACATCTTCAGGGTTATTTTTAACATTTTGGAAAGCTGATGAGTAAACTGAACTTTATGTATAAAGTTGGTGGAGTGCTGCTTTAAAAAACCTTCTATGTTTGCACAGTGTGACAACATTTTGATTTAAATATTTTGTCTTAATGGCATAATTTCCATGACGACATATAGGTTATTTTTCTTGAGAACATCTCCTATGCAGCTATTTTCTTTGTGCTTTACACAGTAACTCCTGTATTTGATCTCTTTAACGCTCGCAATGAAAGCTAGGTGTATGGTTCCTTTTGCCTGCTGTATCACCTGTTTTCCCCGCCATTTCCTGACCTCGTCAGATCGGTACTCTTTCACGAAAGCTGTACATACTTGAAGACAGAAATAATAAATTCATTTTTGCTTGACACCATAATGTTAGTCGTGTACTTGTTTCATTAACGGTGCATGCTGAACATACAAAGCCAAATTGTCTCTGTGTATCTTTTTAACTTTACAAACCACTGTTGGCTGTGTTTGCACAAGAAGCTCTCGGTGTAACAAATTCCTGGCAAAGTGGGCAGGCTGGACTTTCGATGTCAACAGTAAAGCTCACATAAGCAGTTTTTTTTATCCTGTTTTCTGTTTGCTATGTATGTGATTACCAGCAGTGTGCATGAGAGGAACTTAAGCGGGAATGTGTTTTTGTGTGTGGGTGTACAAGTGAGTGAGTTGTTGATACAGGAGAGAGAGAAAGAGGAGTTTGCCCTTTTAAAAAAAGTATGTACACAATAATGTTGTCCTTGTTTGTTTGAGTTTAAAAGACAGATTCAGCTGCCTGGTTTGCACTCTGGTGGGAGCCATCATGGAGAGAGCTGTGGTGCAAATCACCCTCTTTGGGCTGCTGCTGGCTTTGACCACCACACTACCAAGCAAGGTAAGGTCACAAAACCTAAAGGACAGACCACCACACTGCAAGGAAACTGAATCTATTGAATATATCTATTTAGGTTATGTTACGTTACACCTCCAGGGAATTATTGTAAGCAAACAATGTGATGTCATGACAAAAACATTGTGCGTGTGTGAATGTGTATTACTCATGTTGTTGGGCCATAAATCTGTTTATACTGTCACATTGGTGGGACTAAACTCCCTTTTGAGTACAAAAAGCTGGTCACCGTGATGTTAGTCATTACATTTTAGACTTAGAGACATGGTAATGGTTGCAGTTAAAGAGAAATGGGAGTGTGCAAGTCATTGCCATGTGAAATCAAAACACCGGTGGTGTAGGAAGTATTCAGATCCTTCACTTCTGTAAAAGTACTAATATCACACTGTGGAAATACTAAACTACAAGTAAAAATCCTGCATTCAAAACCTTACTTAAATAAAGTAGTATCCAAAAGTAAAAGTACTCATTGTGCAGTAAAATCGTCCCTGTCTGTGTTTCACTATTATATATGATGTTCCTGGATTAATATTACTGCTGCATTCATGTGTATGCTTAATTTTACTGCTGCAGATGTTTAAGGTTGTGCTAATTTTAACTCCTTTACATACTGTTGGTTAGTTTAATTTTCAGCAGTGAATCATATTCTATAAAATCATCATATGTTTGTAGCTTCGCTGTCGTTTGAGAACCGTGTACCTCTAAAAAGTTAAAGGGGAACTATGCCCATTTTTCCAGATTCATACATGTTATTCCTATGGTAAAAGACTGTCCAAAGAATATTAGTAAACATGGACAACTCTCTCCCAAATCCTAAACTAGACTGCTAACTTGTGATGTCACAGGGCATAAAGTCTGAACTGCTTCATAGACAATGAATGGGGAGAGATGTTCTAGATGACACTGAGAGCACCCAGGGAATGATCTGAGTATATGGGAACATTTTCTGTTTCACAACTGAGAACACTACAATATGATGAAGCTCATTTGGGTTAGGGCTGGGCGATATGGCCTAAAAATAATATTGCGATATTTTTAGGCTATATCGCGATACACGATATATATATCGTGATATTTTCAAATATCCTCTAAGCACTTCATAAATGCTCGATTTGGCCCTTTGACGCATAATTCTTGTAGTCCCTGCAGTATATGTCTGCATTAAAACCTTCTTGTTTATATTCATTAGTGGTTTCTATTGAAACAATTCTAATCTTGCATGCAAAAAGGGGGAAATCACAAGTTAAATTTAACAAAACAGTATCCAACAGTATTCACTTTAATCACATAGTTTTCTGGCAATACATGCTTTATATATTTTGATGAATACATAATACATATGCACACACACACACACACACACACACACACACACACAGTTTTTAATGGCATGTAATAAGTGTAAAGTAACTTATCATTATGTTTACCAGTAAGCTGTTATAACATTGCTGATAGTGAAAAATATTATTTTCCCTCTAGTATAGAAAGGCTCACCAATCGTGAGGTGCAGCTTGTGGCCAAAGCACTGCAGTGTTGTCCACTTATTCAGACTCACAGCTTTGGTTATGTTAGCTGGACGTTCAGATCGGTAGTTGTGGAGAAGTGGGTCACCGCTGTCAGCTGGTTGGCCAACTTTTCTCTCACTGAAATGTATAACTACGGTAGAGCTTTCTCTGCAAAAAATTTGCGAAGAGGCAGTTTATATTTTGGATCAAGTGTCTTAATGAGTCTTTTGAATCCGGGCTTTTCAACTACGCTAACCGGCGTTGCGATGTAGTTGTTTACAGCGGCTGTGATTTCTTTCCATTTTGCACTTTTTTTGTCATATATGATTGCCTTGGAAAGCGAGGAAGCCAGAGTAACTTGCTTCTGGGCTGGTTCTGGTTGCATTGGTCGTGTTCTCGCTACCGTACTCGCTTTGCCGCTTCAGTTCTTTCGATTTTCCAGGCTCCTACTGTCTCCGCTGTTTCCCTCAAAATACAAAAACACGCCGGCCGCATACATCACACACACTCGCCCAGGAGAGAGGTCTGGATGGGGCGTGGAGTCTGTAACGTATGGGTGTGTCACTGTGAGAGGGAGCCGTAGGAGAGACGGAAAGAAGGAAATACCAATGCGAGTCTCATGCTGGTGGCGAGTCTCATTACATGACAATTTGTAGTCGATGTTTGCGATATAGTCATTTTGTACATCGCGCGTGGAACAAGCCACGCGCGATGTATACGCGATACATTGACTATATTCGATGTATCGCCCTCCCCTAATTTGGGTATGAAAAAAAAAACTTTCTGTCACCCTATGACATCACAAGTTTTAGACTTACTTCTCTGGTTTCTGGCTTTGAGAAAGAGGAGCTCATGTTCACTAATATTGACTGAACTTTCCTCGGCCATGGAAATAACATATTGGAATTCTTAATTTAGGTGTCGTTCCCCCTTAAGCTTTCATGAGGTCAGAAAAACAGCCCAGTTTTCAGCTCTATGATGATGCATTGTCCATCCGATTCAAAAGAGCTTTTAAATAGTTTGTTTAGCTGAAGAAGGAGAATTGTCTCAACACATATAGGAAGACTGTATTCTTTAGTTAATCACAAACATTCAAATTCAAAATCACCAAAGCTGGAGATACAGCACATGGTTTATCACTGGACAGGAAGGGTATGAAACGTTGTAGTTTGTAAAGCAACTAGTAACTAAAGCTGTCAAGATATGTAGTGGAATGGGGTGTTTCTGCAGTTAGACCAATGAGATTTCACTCATGCCACTCACCATCCCACCACCATCATCTGATCTTTGGTCAGCTGGTCGTCAGCCAGCGAAATTGACCAAGCCATTTATTTTATTGTGAAATGTTCCTCCTCCTGTATTTGCTCAGGACAACTGGGACATCTACAGCTTTCACATCAACTCCACAGTGACCAGTCGCTATGCAACCACTGTCATCACAAGCCGCGTGGCCAATCGTATGGACGAGTCCAAGGAAATAGAATTCCACGTCCGGATTCCCAAGAACGCCTTCATCAGTAAATTCAGAATGTGTGTGAAGCTGAACTGCACATAAAGAATTATACATTAAAGCATCATGAAAATAAATCACGGGCTACTCAGGAGTATGTATATAAACTAAGACTTTTCTTTGGTCTTCTTCAGGTTTATAGATGGCCAAGTGTACAACGGTGTTGTGAAAGGTAAAGAGAAAGCTCAGCAGCAGTACACCGAGGCTGTGTCCCGAGGCCAAAGCGCTGGGATTGTCAGGTACATGGATCAATGGATCAGTTTATTGCCAGGTCTTATACCGGTTGTTTTTATATCGTACTTTGTAGAAGAGCCTTATGTGTCCTCTGTGTTAAAGGAGAAGACAAAGAAAAAATTCTCTGTTGCACTAAATTATGTTAATTGTTGTCTGACTTTTCTCAAATGTTTGCTTTCTACTTGGCTACTTTAACATCTTCAGGTCTATAATCCTTCTAATTGAACACTCACAGGTAAAATCCCTCTTTGATTGAACTACTCACATCTCATATCCACACTAAGGTCATAACCTGTGATGAGGGGTCATAACTGAGTAGGCATTGTTTCATTTTAAGGGGTCACAAGCCAGAAGGAAGGAACCGCTGCTCTAATGCAATGATTATCGTCTCTGTTGCAGTTCTGTAGGGAGGACCCTGGAGGAATTCAAGACCTCTGTGACTGTGGCTGCACACAAAAAGGTCACCTTTGAACTCACATACGAGGAGCTGCTGAAACGCAGGCTTGGCAAGTACGAGCTGCAAATCCATGCTCGACCCATGCAGCCTGTCAAAGACTTCAAGGTGTGTCTTCTTGTTCTATTCAGGAGAACAATGCTGGAGTAAAATCATCTTTCATGGTCAGAGTTTCTAACTACTTTATTTCATTCTCAATGCCAGGTTGATGTGTACATTAATGAGAAGGCGGGCATCAATTTCATCGAGGTTAAAGGAGGACTAAGCACCAAAGCCCTGGCTAATGCCATCACCAAAACACATGCAGACAAACAGGTACAGCACGCAGTGATTCAAAGTTTTGTATTTAAAGGTGCTAAATGCGAGATTGGGAGCATTTCTATTGCCTCCGCACGGGTCTCAACTTGGCAACGGCTGAGCTGGCAGCTCGTAGCTAACGGTGCTAACAGCACTAACAATAAAAAAACTACTGCTGACAGAGATAACAGTGTTTACCTGAGGGGGAACTGAGGGTGGGTGCTAAGCCTCCACGACGGCACTGTTGGAAGGGACGGTGTTATAAGTTGTAACTGCCATGTGAGATCA
>CAKAOH010037847.1:0-15468 GCA_916701665.1 Sebastiscus tertius | reverse complement strand
TATACCCTGGACTGGTGAAGGAAGGGTACACCCTGGACAGGTGAAGGAGGGGGGGTATACGCTGGACTGGTGAAGGAGGGATACACCCTGGACAGGTGAAGGAGGGGGGGTATACCCTGGACAGGTGAAGGAGGGGGGGGTATACCCTGGACTGGTGAAGGAGGGGTACACCCTGGACAGGTGAAGGAGGGGGGGTATACGCTGGACTGGTGAAGGAGGGGTACACCCTGGACAGGTCTCCAGATTATCACAGGGCTGACACATAGAGACAGACAACCATTCACAATCACACCTACGGGACATTTAGAGTCAACAATGAACCTGCATGTCTTTGGACTGTGGGGGGAAACCTGAACACCCGAAGAAAACCTGCGCTAACACGGGGAGAACATGCTAACATATGGAGAACATGCTAACTCCACACAGAAGGGCCCCGGGCCGGGTTTTGAACCTGCGACCCTTTAACTGTGAGGCTGGGTTAATTCAAGTGGTTGTAAAAAAACAGAACTATTTTGACTGGAGAAAACCAAATTATTAGCAAAAGAAAATATGTCTTCAGTGGGTGTTATGTAGCACTGTAGGTACTTACAGATAGATAGGACCAGAGTCTAGGTTCTGAGGAGCAGATTAGGACTAGCACTCAGGAATAACGGACCACAGACCAAGAAGTAAGTTTGAACTGCCGGCTTATTTATATAAGAAAGTTAGTAGTACACATACACATTAATTGGTACCAAAATCAAATCAATCAAAAATGGAAAGAAAACTCAGAAAAGGTGCTTCTTCTTTACTCTTATTTTCCTTCTCTTATCATTCGTTTGTGACTTCTCTTTCGCTCATCTCCTGCGCTGTGCTATTCGCTCTCTATTTTCCTTCTCTCACCAGCAAGCCATACTACAGTTGTACCGATTGGCTGTTTCCGCTGCACGTGTTAAAGGAACAGTACACAAAGTCAAATAGAAAAATCAACCATGTAAACTACAATTATGACTGTAAATGTTCGTTAACTCAATAACAAATGTCAATTAATTTGTTTACACTGTATTTATTTGTTTAACCTTTTATTTGCTTAAGTTTATATTAACCTAGGTTACACCTATCTCTCCATCCAAAATGGTCTTAATTATGCATTTGATGGCTACATACATGATATTGTGCTAAAAGGCTGAGGCTAAGCTAACAGTTCCCAGGCAAAAGGTCAGTGTATTCAGCGGTTGATGGTCCATGTAGGAGACATGGAAATAAAGAAACAGCATTGTTCTTGTATTGCAGTGTAGAGCTAGTTGGTCCTGATATTATAAATGTATGAATAGTCACAAACGCATAACCTGTAACCCCACAAAACATTGTACTTAGCTAATGATGCGCTAACTGAACTGGAACAAAGTAGGTAATAAGCAATAACATCTGCAGCTTCCATTAGAGCAGACACACACAGTTTACTCCATTCCTTACAATCTACTGGTGTGTTTCTGGTGTTTGAACCAACAACCTCAACTAACTTTTAAGATGCTAAATGCTCTTATTACAGCCCCTTACTTTCAACATGTGAACAATCCAAAACGTTAAGCCTGGCGTGCCTCATTGCACTTGCTAAGCTTTGGACAATAGGCTCTTTTCAGCAACCATTTTGACGTGGAACTGCAGGTAAACGCAAGTGTATTGATTCAATAGGTTTTATGGTCCCGTTCACTAGAATGTCCGTTCACAGACATTCTAGTGAGCCAGCATGCATGATACCAGGGCCCTAGCCCACCTAAATGGAACACGGCCATAATTAATGTTATTAATTACACCTGTGTTCACCCTGATATGAAAATGTCAAAATGGCTGCTGTGAAAAGAGCCTATTGGATTGGACAATCACTGTTTGGTGGAGGGGTTTAGTGAACGGTCAATTTCAAGCATATCTCCACTCAACTTCCACCTGACTACAGGCAAAGAATGTTTATTTCACTAAGAAGTAAAAGTCAATTGTTTGTTCCATTGCAACATCAGCGCCCAGCTGCACAGCTACACTCTTTGGACTGAAAGTTAGTATTTGATTACTTCTGGTTCCCTTGTCTGGAAGTCAGTGGGTTTTTTGAAGGGGTTTTAAATTAGATGCCTGAAATCAGGTCTGTGGTTAACACAAGATGAAGAGATTTGAACGTTTTGTTCTACGATATAAAACACGTCAGTTAAAGGGACTCTATGTAAGAATCAGAAATGTCTTGTTAACAGCAACACCTGTGGCCGTTAAGTCAACGAAAGTCAGCGTCCTGTTGCTCACGCTCGTGCTCGCTCTACATAGACATGAACGAGCATCCGTCAAAGCAGTGAGGAGACACACGTCAGCTAAAAGCACAAGATCACTCTATATTTCAGCTGCTTGGCAGTAATGTTAGCTGACCAGACCAAGGTCTCTCCATGAATCAATGCTGATCCTAGTGTTGGCTTTTCCTGCCTCAGCCTCCCGACCGTGGTCGGAGGGAACAGGGGAGACGCCGGCACCCGGTCGGAGACGATAACGTTTCTCTCTGCGGAGCCCCGTCACTTCACAAGACACGGGAAACCTCTGTTGGTCTGGAGGAGCTGCAGCAGTTATTTCTGAACAAACGTCCACTAGATATTCTCAGAGCTAAACTAACTCTTCTGCAGTGTGGAGTGTGCACGCATGCACGTGAGCTGGAGCGAGCTGAGTGAAGGCAAGCAGGCAGAGCATATGCGAGCGTGCATGGGACACCGACCCGGGTGATTTATGCGTGTAAGAAGGTACAAACAGTCCTTTTATTATCCCACTCGTGAATTTGAAGCCTTTATGCATCTGAAAAAAGGCGGTTGCTAAAAAATGGCTAATGAGACTACTAAACGTCATCACGTCAACTCGTCCTCCTTTACAGCCTCGTTGTGTTTACTCACGCGCATGTGACCGTGGTGGAGTTCATTTATTGCCTAATGTTAGCTTTTAACTCCTGGTGATTGCACTCACACTTCAAAAATCATAAAGTGGTGTTCATTAGTGGAGATTATCTTACAGAACATAACATGTAAGTATCATAAACGTTTGTTTGCCACATAGCCCTTTTTTCTGCAATAATCCAAAACCCAATGGAACAATCCCATTGGGTCTTTGTCGAGGGAACCAGGGGAGATGCTAACTTCCTGGTTGGTCTACAAAACACATCATACCTGCAGCACTCTATACTCTTTGCTACAGGTCTAATCAGCCAGAGTACTTGAACACCTTTGTTGGTGTGTAGGGCCTTCAAAAGCCTGGACTGAGGAATGACAGTTCAAGTTGAAGATTATAATCATAATGTAAGTAGTGGATGACAAAATGGTAACATAATAAAAATAATAATTCATCATCAACATCTAGTTCTCCTCACACTACTTATTCTAAAGGCTTTGACAAAAATGGAACTAGTGAGGTGAATTACCGATCATTTTGGCTCCGTCCTCCTCATCACCAGGAGACTGCATCTGCATGAACATGTTCTTGATGCGGTGAACATTTGATCCATATTTCCGGCCCCTCCCGGTTGGGCGAGGCAGAGGAGCTGGTTTTGAGGCGGGGCCGGAGCCTCCGTTCGCGGCATTATTGAGATGGTCGGTGGCCTTCTTGAGCGCCGCCAGCCCCGCCTCGTAGGCATTGCGGTGGGGCGAGGGACTCCGCAGGTTGGAGCTACCGGTTCCCCCGCTGCTGCCACCGGAGGTCCCGTTGCCCCCCGTGGCCGACGGGGGTTCAGTCTTCATCATGTTTGGTAAATCAGATGCCCCCTGGTGAACAGCAGGTCAGCAGGGATGAGGACGGCAGCATCCTGGAGCTGTTTGACATTCACCTCCTAAATCACACAGAGAGACAGATCCACTGTTACTATTTGTGATGAATCCTTTTCAGAGATATCTAATCAATAATAACAGATTACCACGGTGAGTTACCTCCAATCAAAGCATGGTCTTTTCCTTAGTCTGACATGCAACCAACAAACCCAAAGTAATCCATTTTTTATGATATGAAACGGAAATAAACATCACCTGCACTTGGAACATTTTTCACTATTTTCTGACTAAACAACTAATTGAGTAATCAGATAATTGTAAGAATAATCGATCATGACCATAATTGTTAGTTGCTGCTGTATTGAAGAGAAGAGAAACAAAGAGAAGAAAAGAAGTAAGCAGTTTCTGGTCAGAGGTCACTGTGATACAAGCCAGAGCTTGAAACAGTTACCTTAACTATGGCTGTTGCGGTGCGATATGCAGTATTATTGCAATTTTCTTTTTTGCAAATGACTATTTATCCATAAGCTTTTAGGCTATTATTATGAATACTGTTGCTTCTTAAATGACAAAGATACTAATTACATACCTGTTTATTGTTAAATGTAGAACGCAGAAGGGCAATGACGCATAGTGGGGTTCTGCATTATCTCTCTTACAAAAGACCCCATTGAGTTGCATTACAGGAAATGTCAAAAGCATTTTTTTCTGGACTTAAAGTTTGTATCTCTGCCTCTGCTGCTTCAATTTTGATCATTTTCATTATGTATGTGCCCCAACTTTATAAAAAAATCACATTGTTTTTGAAAGGCTAAACACCAACAAATATGGATTGAAGCAGAATATTTCATTAGATAAAAACATGTTGTGAATTTCGGAAATTACTACCAATAAATGTTGACTTTTGGACTTAACAACACTCTGGAGTTATTGGAAATGTGTCACATGATTCAGAAACAACCCTACGCAGCCACCACTGGAATCTAATTCTATAAATAGTATAATACTAACACTATTAGATCTTTATCTGCAACTGTGCAGAAGTACCAGGTTTAAACAGAATGTGACCTACTAAGTAGGGCTGCATAATTAATCAAATATTAATCGTGAGCACAATTTTGGCTTCCTACCATTAAATGAACATGATCAACTGTGATATTGCTGTTTAAAATGCTCCGCTCATAGAAAACTATGCTGCATTAATCAAGCGCTTCCTGAACTAACAGCTAGAGATGCTCCGTTAATCAGCAGCCAGTTGAAGCCTCAGTACAAATAAGTATTGGGCGATGGTAAATTCTAACCCCATCATGATGCGTTCAAATGTAATCTTGTAAAATGTAGTTTTGGGCTAGAAACTTAAATAAATCCATTTGTTTGAAGGAGATGTTTCATAGCAATATAAACTAGATAATAGAGAGGGAATTATGACCTGTTTAACTTCCTAACACTAGCGCTAAGCAGCTTATAATATATAATTAGAACCACTAATACCAAGATTTGTTTTAATCAATGCAAATATTTTAATAAAAATACAATAATTTATTTCTTAATGATTTGAATTGTGTGTTTTTATGCAAATAACCGCTATAGATGACAATAACAAAGTAAAAATAACATTTAGATGTTTTGAGGGTTGGAATGTGGCACAATATAGAATTGAAAGCAGCGCTCTGTTTATTTAAATGTGAAATTACAATCAAAATATTTTGTCCCTAATCTATAAATAATCGTGATAAATAATCGTGATCTCAATATTGATCAAAATAATCGGGATTATCATTTTGGCCATAATCGTGAAGCCCTACTACTAAGTAGCAAAAAAGGTTTTGTATAAATGATCCAGTAAGTTAGTTTAGTTATACATGTGCAAATCTTTGAAAACCTTAGCAGACAAATCCTGGTGCACCTCCTGTGACCTTTGGCACCCAGCTAAGGGGGGCCCGGAACCCAGGTTGTGGACCACTGGCTTAAGTAACCCTTTAAGTTTTTCATCAAAATTGCTAAAAAGTCACAAACTCCAGCTTGTCAAATGTGAAAACCTGCTGCTCTTCTTAGTCGTCTCTGATTATACACAGAATACATTCAGGTTTAGTCTACTGTTAGTTGGACACAACAAGCTGTTTGAATAGGTTAAGTTGGGCTTTAGGAAATCCTGATGGGCATGGTTCACAAATTTCTGGCATTTTCTATTGATTAATCAAACAAAAATAACTGTCAGATTAATCTATAATGAACATAATCAGTTGCAGCTCTGGCATAAACCTACAGTAGAACAGAAAACATTGTTGGATTCAAATTTTGATCTTTGAAAAATAATCGTGTACAGGCAGAAAATGACCAAACCTAAAGTATCGCCAAACATGACAGTGCTGTGTATTTTATAACACCCACATGGTGCTGCAGGAGCCGTCAAAGTAATCCAATTAAAATGATGACGCACTGTGACCTCACCTCACGTGTCATGTGTCTCGCTGCTCTGAATGCCAAACTCACTTTGTGACTAAGTCAGCACATGAATACAGAGAACTCCCGCGTGGTCACCAGATATCAAGCTGTTTTCTCATGATCACAATCTCATTAAAGCTAAAGAAGGCGAGATTGGAGCAAATATGATTAAAAAAAAGTTATTTTTATAAAACGGTCGCTATATCCTGACAGTAGTACATGAGACAGGTAACCTGAAAAACATCATGTCCCTCTGTGTCCTCCGGTGCTCCTAACGGCATCTGCAAGATTTCACAGACCGGAGGAAAAGAAGCAGTAAGAGCTGATCTGAGGTCTGCTGTCCAGCTGCCGTCTATGAGAGCCGGCTGTCAATCACTCGCGAACTCCGACCAAACGGTCAAACTAGGCAGCGCTGATCAAATATGAATCAATATTCTGTTACGTTAATGCCTTTTTATCTCAGATGTTTTCAGAATCATCTTGTAGTGCACGGTTTAGCTGTAAAATTAGAAAGTTTGTGACACCACCGCCATTGTGAAATCTGGTGAAGGAACGCCAAGTTCCAGTCTCATGACCGGAGCACAGCCAATAGGAACGCTCTCTCTCTGAAATGACCTATGATTGGTTAAAGTCTCCCGTCACGGGCTAGATGTTCTAAAGCCTGAAAACAGAGCCATGAGGAGGAGCAGAAGTCTAGTTTTCTCTCAGAACACTTGAATTACAATATGCTGAAAGGTTATTATGGGATTCTTGCCCAATGAAGCCAAAAATATACTGACTACTGCAGCTTTAACTGGCTGATTGAGTTTGCAGTTTGTGCTGTCAGATCTGTGCTGTACAGTGTGTGATGTTTTCATCAGGCTTCATTTCTAGTTCTGCATCTTATGACGACGACAGCAATTAGACCAACGTTATAAAACACACAATTATTAAATTGGTTATATAATAAAGCTATGATGATAAAAAAAAAGAAATCTCAATAAATAAAAATAAAACAAAAAACTGAACTTTACCAACTGAGACGAAATTTCAGCAAGTTTGTGACTACAAGACAATCTCATCTGTGTATCTAAAGGTCCAAGAAAATGTTTATTTCAATATGATAATTTGATAATTAAGTGATTATGGGATAAATAGCAGTAAAAAAAAATAGCACCCAGCCCAGTGTTACCAACTCTTTTCCAATGAAAGTACCTAGCAGCACTGGCTCCAAAAATTGCTAAATCTAGCGAGAAAGTCCTCCCTCCAATGCCTATCCCCCAAAATGATGAATTATTGAATTCATTGGGGCCGAATGGACTGATTGTACAGGTTTAGAGCAGTATGCAACAGCCACAGATACCAGATTCTTTTCTTTTTTTCTCAGAGCATTTGAGTTATTGATTGCTGTCGAGAATTTCAACAAATGGAACAAAAAATGTGTTTGAACAACAATACCATCGCAAGCTTTAACAAAACGAGTGGAAACAGGGACAAGGCTGTAGGATATATCCACACTAATACGATCTCTGTCCAGAGGAGCGTTTTAGGGCTGTTTCACAAATAATCTCCGTCCATACTACCACGTCTGAAAACGCATATCACATGACCATTTGCGTACGCTGAGCATGCGTGTGCCGGTGTAAACAGGAAGCAGGATAATAGCTTGTCTCCTGAGCATGTAGGCAGTAGTATCATTATAAAATGCAGAATTTAACAGCACAACAGCTGCTAGCAAAGACAACAAGGTCGAGGCTGATGTCGTTTGTGTTCTTCCAGAAAAGGTTCACGTGATGGGGCGTGACGAATCAGGGAAGGACGTGTCATGACTGATGAGACCTAATCAAGAAGCCAACGTCGGTGTCCACGTCATTGTTTTCAGAGGTCAGCGCTTCTGTTCGTCCAGGCTGAAACACGACCCCGGAGTTTTAGATTATTTTGGGGGGGCGTTTTTGCCTTTATTTTAGATAGAGTCAGTGACAGCTATGAAAGAGGGAGAGAGAAGGGATGACATGCAGCAATAGTCGGATTCGAACCCCGGGCTGCTGCGGTAAGGACTCAGCCTTGGTACATGGGGCACCTGCTCTACCAGGTGAGCTTCCGGGGCACCCCGACCTTGGAGTTTTAAACCTAAAACAGGGTTAGCAGCGTTTTCAAGCGTCTCCATTTTAGGGGCTGTAAAAGGCAGGAAAAGTGTGGACGCTAGGCATAAATGTAGCAAGAGTTATGCTTTTTAAAACAAACAACAACAAAATCATATTAGTGTGGATGTAGCCTTAGAAACAAACAAACTTCAATCAGTGAGACGCTTCAGCCCCACATCCAACAGCTGATCTCTAACCAGTAGAACACCACAGCAAGTACAGCTAAGCACCACAGGCTACTAATAACACAAGGATCTAGCTGTTGGCCACTTTAGAAGGTTAACTGAAAAATAAATGGGTTTTGCAACTCAAATGATTACTTAATCAAACGTGAACTGAGCATCTAATTTTTTTCCAACAGACTCAGACTGTGGGATTTGTGTGAATATTCACAGCTGAGGTGTGAAGATTCTGATGCATACATTGTCACAATGATACAGCGTGTGCTTCTTTTGATTCAGCTCTCCTCAACACACAAAAACATAATCTGAAGTAGTTTGATCGTGTGCAGCCTTGCCTTGTAATTTGTTTCTTTGACAAGCCGAAATACTCAAGTCAAATTTTCCACGTCGGTTAGACCAAAAGAGACCCAAATGAGGGTGCCCCGCAACGGCTTTGTGTGAGGTCATCCTTAATTGATGGTGTGTTTAGTTGTTCCTCATCAAGTCATAAAGAGTTTTGCCCTGAACAAGCTGGTACATAACAGTGAAACTTTCCATTAGCTTTTGAGATCGGTGCTTGTGTCAGGGTGAAAATCCAGTGCAGCATCATGTACATTACAAGGTTTAACACAACACTCAGTGGACCATGGAGCACATTATGCACCATTAAACATAGATTTAATCTAGCGCTGCAACTATTTTCATCATTGATTAATCTGGCTAATTAACTGATTAATTGTTTATATTGTTAATCTATAAAAGGGCAGAAATAGAGTCCAAAGCCATGCTAGCTGGTCTGCGAGGCTGTGCACAGCAGTGCTTTGACTTTGAGCTAAATGTTAGCATGCTAACATGCACACAATGACAATGCTAACATGCTGATACTCAGTAGGTATGATGTTTACCATGTTCACCATCTTAGTTTAGCGTGTTATCATGCTAGTTAGCACAAAACACAAAGTACAGCTGAGGCTAACATTAGTTCAGCAAGTACTTGGTCATAAATAATTGGAAAAAATTAACATTTTTACCTGATGATGGTGCTAAAAGTTAAAGGTGGCCAATACAGAATTCAGAGCATTTATATTGCCTCCACATGGCTCTCAACATGGACACGGCTGAGCCGGCGGCTAGCAGCTAATGATCCTAACATTGCTAACAGTACAAACAACGGCAACAGCACTGACAGAACTAACAGTGTTAACCTGAGGGGGAACCAGAAGGTGGGTGCTACGCTTCCGCGACAACGACATTGGTAGGGACGACGTTATCAGCGGTAAACGGCGTATGAGCGCAGTGAAGAGTGATGGCAATTAGCTAGCAAGTGGGGCACAACTGAGTAGGGATGTCACGAGAACCGATACTTCGGTACCAATTCTGTACCAAAATTCTAAAAATGTGACGGTACTCGTTTTCTTTGGTACCGAAGGTACCGAACGATGCCTGTAATGGTCATGTGGTACCAGAGCGGAGGTGCTGGAGATGCGATTCTTCTGGATGTAATGGGGGCAGTATACGCTTACAAGTGTTCTCATCTGTCATGAAATGAAGGAAGAAGAAGAACGCCGTAACAGCACGGAAGAAAACAACAACACCAGACGTGAAAGATGGCATCTGGCTAGTTAGCCAAGCTACGTGCAATGAACGAGAGCGAACACGCCAAGCAACCGACCGGCCAGTTGTTATTATTTTCAAACACACCTCCAACTCCGGGTAGTTTGTGAGCTGCGTCAGGGAATAAATCCAGCTCTGTTGAGTGCAAAAGAGGAACAGTTTCAAGTCTCCCTTCTTCTACAAGTTAGCCATCACTTCCAAGTTAGCCACCAAGTTAGCCACCAAGTTAGCCATACGCAACGTTACAATAGATTCCTAAAAACCGGAAAGCGGTGCAGTAACGATGCCGTCGTACTTTTCTTTGCAAAGGAGGAAATACTTCCACTTTAGCAAAGCACCTCAAAGATAGACATCCAGACAATATTGTTTATTTTAAATACTTGAATGCTTCTGTTTTTTGTAATGTTCAAATGTTTTAATAAAGGAGTGCGTGTTGAATTACATGGGATTTATTGTTGTTGTTGTTTTATTTTTGTAAATTCACTGGTATTGGTATCGACTACTAGATTTCTGGTACCGTGACATCCCTAATACCGATACTAGAAAGGTATAACGATACTAGAAAGGTATCGGTATACGCTGTTTAAAAAGCCTGTAAATGCTGTTTAATGAGTGATATCAGAATCAGAAATACTTTATTGATCCCCTGGGGAAATTACAGTTGTTCCATTTAAGAATAAAAATATATATAAACATAGATAAGTTAAAAGAAAAATAGAAATAAGAATACAGATGAAATGCAAATATGCGTGCATTACGGGGATGTCACGAGAACGGATACTTCAGTACCACGTCAATGCCAAAAGCCCAAAAAAAAGCGACGTACTCTTTCTCTACAGTATTGAAGGTACCGTACGCTCAAACATGATAGGGCCGTGGTTTGTTTACATGATGTTAATGTAACGCTGGCTGTTAGGACACGGTGTCTCTCTCTCTGTGGCCAAGTTCTCTCCATCATTACGGTTGTTGTTGAATTATTCCTCGTTCGGCTTGACCTAACGATACGTTTCATTTTTAGTCAATGAAACGTCGTGGTAGTACAAAAAGTAGTTAAAACTTGACTTTTGGAAGTTGTGAATCGATTCAGAATCTTAGAAGATAAGAATTGCGATTCTTCATGAACTACTCTTCCAGTTATGAATATTTGACAGCCAGAGAACAGAGAGTACAATGCTTGGTTCCAACAGCTGACCTCATCTCCTCCTCCAGCACACTGCTCACATATCGGCAGCATTACTGTCAAATACAACAACATCTAATATCAGCTATTGACAGGTCATATACAGCCCACTGTCAAACCTTTATTTTTTCTGCACATTTTACAGTTCCTGAAGTTTTTTCACTCACATTAACTTCTATTCAAATTTCATTGGTATAAAATATTTCCATCATACTTGTGATACTTGAACTGCAGGGCGTGTTTAAGGAAGCACGCACTGTTATGGCTGATTAACAATGTTAGGTCACATTGGTCACCAGCCAGTAAATAATGAGTTAGCAGCTGGCAGCTCTCACCATCAGTCCATTTACACACTGGATCTAACTAATGCAGTCATTAACCTCTCCTCCCTCTCCTGTGGCTTCAGACATGGTGCAGAACGAGATGAGGGATGTCAGGGATGTGTTTCAGTGCAGCTGTTTTTAGATGGCACAGAATCAAAACTTAAAAAGTACACTAATATTACTTTAATATAACATGTAAACTGCTCAAATATACAGATGTGAGTGGGAATTCAGCTGAATATCAATGTTATGGTGGAGAGCTCAGCCAAAAGACCATCTACTCTTCAAAACTCCAGGTTCACCAGGTCTTTTAAAAGAACTGAAATTATTTTTAGATTTACTAACTATTTAGTATAGTGTTCCCTTAAGGTAAAAAACATGGTGAAAATGAAGCTGAGACATCACAAAAACAGTCATCAGCAACAATCTGTGGTCAAAGGCTTCACCGAACATCAGGGAGCCAAACATGATCAAACACTTCCTTTAATCTTTTATAGGGAACCACAGTATGACCAAAGTAGCAGTTTACTTTTAATATATCCTAATTAAGGTCTAATGTATGCGAGATAAAGGCTTACAGGGTAAACATTAGGGTCGGGACTATACACCTATCTCCTGATCACAATACTTGAGTGCCGAATTAGATATGTGTTGTGATTTTCAAGTATTGCGATTCTACAATTATTGCCATTCGATATTACTATTTATTGCAATGGTTGTTAACTTTTTTAACTCCAGTCTAGACCATGGGAAAAAGTTGAATCATACACTTCTAGGGACTTTTACTTTGGAAAATCTCTAAATGAATCCAGTAAAAATTTTGATTTTCAGCATGTATGTAGTCAGAGATGTCCTGAAGTCAAATATATCGCCTGGAATACAGACCGCCTAAGCTGACTCCATAAATAATGATTTTATGAAATAAATCATTAAAACAGCAAATGTCATGTCAGATATTTATTTAGTATATCTCTTGTTTTACACCATCATCTCTTAATTAAAGTGATCATGGGATGAGATGCGTCAGTCTGTGTCCTAAACATCTTAGCATAGCAAATGTGCTAAAACAAAACCAACAGTGTGGTCCTCAAAAATGGTTTAATTAATTAATTCGCTGGTTTCAGTTTCTCAAATGTAAGGATTTTCTACTTTTATTTCATTGTAAACTGAATATCTTTGGGTTTGGGGCTGTTAAAAACAAACAATATGTAGATGTAACCAGCATTTTCCCACCAACAATTAATAGAAGAAATGATGGACTGATTCACTGATGCTAATTATAATAGTAGCGGCCCTGATCTCTTATCCTTCCAGACAGAACAGAGTCAGTTTCAGAAGAATGAAATACCTTCTTCATGTATTTCCTATCCAATAGCAGAAATGCACACAATTCTTGGTAAAAACCATTGCCTGTATGTTTGTTCATTTCTAAATTCAGCCATACTGAATGATATCAATAATCTAACTTTGTGCCATAATTAAATCACATTGTGAGTGAGTGCCAACAGTGACACCGGGGTCGATTAGATGATCAGTCCACAGCCAGTAAAAACACTTCATGAATTAATAATGTCTCCTCTCCATTGTTGTTCAGATGACGAAGTCTGAAGCTGGGAAATGTGATCAGCTGTTGTCCAACACTGTTGCCAAGAGCTGTGGACCTCCAATATGGCCACCGGTGGATGCATTACAATGAAGGTGGTGGAACTCGATGTCCCTGCTGTTTAATACATTCACTGCATATTCATAGATAACAATGTTTAACGCTTTAAATGATCTAGGTTTTCAAATGCACCGAGCTCAGTAATGATGCACGTCAACAGCATCACTGCTAACAATGAAAATCCCCCCTGCTTACTGTATGTAGAGAAGAATATCTAATCTCTTCTACATTTACCTTCAGTGGGAGGAAACACAGCCAATCAATAGATCACAGCCCTTGTTGGCACTTTGTAGATGAAACTCAGTGATACTATATGAACATGTCCTCTCAGGTACTAAACAAGCAGCGGGAGTTATTAAGCAGTTTCATGTCAGAGACACCTCAGCTGGTCCAATGTAGTCTCAAGGAGCCAGTTTCATTACAAACACATCCTCACACATTTAACAGCATGGTTACTGTCAGAAAGACGTGTGAAATCAAACCGTATAAACGTCTGGAAACCTGTCAGGGAAATACTCCTGTTTAAGAAGCCAACAGGCTAACGTTAGCTAGCTGCTAGCTTTCTGGTGAAACTCTTGTTGGGAACAGAGGAGGACAGTGGAGCGACCTGCTGTGTTTAGAGGTGGCTGTTCAGCATCAGCAGGTCAGGTACCACCTCAGTAAAGCCTGTCCCCGGACTACTGCTGCCTCCAGGTCAGCAGGTCAGGTACCACAGGTCAGGTACCACAGGTCAGGTACCACAGGTCAGGTACCACAGGTCAGGTACCACAGGTCAGGTACCACCTCAGTAAAGCCTGTCCCCGGTCTACTGCTGCCTGCAGGTCAGTAGAGTCCACTCAAACATTAACTAACGTTAGCTGATGGAGGCTTTAAACGTTAGCTGTTAGCTGATGGAGGCTTTAAACGTTAGCTGTTAGCTGATGGAGGATTTAACGTTAGCTGTTAGCTGATGGAGGCTTTAAACGTTAGCTGATAGCTGATGGAGGCTTTAAACGTTAGCTGTTAGCTGATGGAGGCTTTAACGTTAGCTGTTAGCTGATGGAGGCTTTAACGTTAGCTGTTAGCTGATGGAGGCTTTAAACGTTAGCTGTTAGCTGATGGAGGCTTTAACGTTAGCTGTTAGCTGATGGAGGTTTTAAACGTTAGCTGTTAGCTGATGGAGGCTTTAAACGTTAGCTGATAGCTGATGGAGGCTGTAGCTGTGGTGGCACAGCAGACAGCCGTCAGCTTACAGTCGTGCCGTGTTCACCTGGATGTTAATGTGACGTTATGATCGATCACAATGAACAGATCCATGGTTTACTGTTAATGATCAGAGGCTAGTAGACGACTTGTTCCTACTAGCCGCTCTGCTCCACACAGAGTGTTAGCTTCGTAGCTAATGTTGCTAACACTAAACAGTGAACAGCTGATTGACGAGCAGCTCGTTGAGGGAACCAGCTGACGAGCTGCTGGAGCGCCATATAGCAGGGTTAGCAGGTTGGCAGGTTGGCAGGTTAGTAAAGAGCCAGTAGAGAGCAGATCGCAGGACTTACCCAGGTAGATGTCCCCGAACGATCCACTTCCTATCTTCCTGCCCAGTCTGTAGCGGTTCCCCACTCTTAGCTCCATGGTGAACGATCTGTGCTCGCTAGCTCCACAAATATCCACAAAGGTTCCGGTTTAAAAGCCCAAGAGACGGTTTAACAGCAGAAGCGGCTAAACATCCGACACAGAAAGCCTTTAGCAGCTCTCCGAGCGACGACGAGCTCTCCTGTCTGTTGTCACCGGATCAACTCAGCTCGCACTATCTGTCGCCTCTGCTTTTAAAACACTACTAAGCTCATATTGTGATAATACGCAGCTTGTTCAAACGGGTTACACTTGTACTTTATGCTCTCGCTGGTTTTGATATGGATCCGCGTTAATAGTCCACGGATTAAGACGGATTATGAGGAGGTTCCGTTGGAATTTGTGTCTCTTTGCTGTGTCTGTCAGTAATCTGCTGGAGGTAGCCGTCTGACGTCACTTCCGTGCTGTGCGATGAGGGAGGACGCTCACCACCAGAGAGCTTCTCAGTGAAGATAGACACCATGACCGGTAACGGCTCAAAACAGTAGCTCAACCAATAGGATTAGTTTAGTTTGGTTTGATATGGTTATCAGATCTCTCTCTCTCTCTCTCTCTCTCTCTCTCTCTCTCTCTCTCTCTCTCTC
>CAKAOH010037845.1:595-16049 GCA_916701665.1 Sebastiscus tertius | reverse complement strand
GCTACCTGCTGGACTGGAGGACTCACTGGTACTGTACTACTGAGATCAGGCTGTGGTCCAAAAGGCTGCCCCCTGCTGGACTGGAGGACTCACTGGTTCTACTGAGACCAGGCTGTGATCCAGTATCTCAGTGGCAGCCATGATAAGAGCTGTTTGAATCCTCTAAATGTTAAAGAAAGGTGCTTCAGTGCTTCCTTTCTTATCTCCTCTAGCAGAAGATACACTGGAGCATCCTTTACCAAAGGAAAGGAGAGAATAACATCCCACAATTCATTGCTGCTGCAGCATTGAAAGCTAGGGCCTCGCACCATTCGGCCGTTCATGATAACAAACAATATGCTTATCTTGCATATTATTTTCATGAAGTCAAATACTAATTGTGATTCATGTTTAATATGAGTGGACAGTGACAACCATTTAGTTTCACTTTATTTTGAATTCATTATAATTATATATAGCAAACTGTCAATAAACAAATAATCAACATAAATAAATATTACGTCCAAAAAGCAGTATGGAGAAATATACATTTAATGGTTCTAATCCTTCACCAGAACTCAAACAATAACTCAATATTTATCATATAAACTTTGTTTATTTGTTATTCAGCTCCAACCTTGGTAATGAAGTGCTATTTTTCACCGGTTGTCCATGTTTAAGGTAAAATAATCCTTTATTATATGTTGATGTAAAGTGTTCCAGCAGCTGTTTAAGAACGCACGGAAGAAAGTAGAGTCTTTACTAGTCCATCTTCAGATCATTGTGCACTTCTTCTGTTCCTCCGTCAGAGGTGATGTCACTGCGTCACTTCCTGTGAAACAAGCTGAACGTCTATTTAACTTCTTCTTCTGTGGTGTGACTGAACTGTTGGTGACGTCATTGAACCGCTAATCTGACACCTGAACACGTCAGTGACCTGATTTAACTCAGTCTGGTTTCTTTAATCAGAGTGAGACCTCTGTGTGTTGATCGCGGATCTAAATAAGGAAAGTTATTGTGGTTCTACTGAGGCTAAACTCAAATATTCCGTTAAATAAAAACATGTTGTGAATTATTCCATCGATCTTTTTCCAATAAATGTTGACTTTTGGACACTCTGGAGATATTGGAGATGTTTGGATCACACAAGTTCTACTGATGATATAAAACTGATAATATGGTCTTTATCTGACACTAGTAAACAACAGTCAACGTTATAATGAAAACAAACTAGTTGTTACTAATATTCACTGGTTTAATGTTAAATAATGAAGATTTTTACAAATTGTGGGAGATTATGCTGATAACATTTGGCTAAGAGAGTAGACGTTAGCTTAGCATCATCAGATACTTCCCTCTCATTATATACTGAGCACACAGAACAAAAGAGCTAACCTGATCCAGAGAACCAGATCTGCTGGACTCAGAGTTATGGACTGGAAAGAGTTCTTCAAGAACCTCATTGATTGTTTTATGTGGTTATTGATATCTGATGTTTACTGATGTCCTCTAGAGCTCTACAGCTGGAGTAGAAACTGTCCGTCCTCTAGAGCTCTACAGCTGGATGAAGCCGGAGTATAAACCGTCCGTCCTCTAGAGCTCTACAACCGGATGAAGCCGGAGTAGAAACCATCCGTCCTCTAGAGCTCTACAGCCGGAGTAGAAACCATCTGTCCTCTAGAGCTCTACAGCTTGATGAAGCCGGAGTAGAAACCGTCCGTCCTCTAGAATTCTACAGCCGGAGTACAAACCGTCCATCCTCTAGAGCTCTAAAGCTGGATGAAGCCGGAGTACAAACTGTCCGTCCTCTAGAGCTCCATAGCTGAATGAAGTAGTACAAACCGTCCGTCCTCTAGAGCTCTACAGCTGGATGAAGCTAGAGTAGAAACCGTCCGTCCTCTATAGCTCTACAGCTTGATGAAGCCGGAGTACAAACCGTCCGTCCTCTAGAGCTCTACAGCTGGATGAAGCCGGAGTAGAAACCGTCTGTCTTCTAGAGCTCTACAGCTAGATGAAGCCGGGGTAGAGACCGTCCGTCCTCTAGAGCTCTACAGCCGGATGAAGCCGCAGTAGAAACCGTCCGTCCTATAGAGCTCTACAGCCGGAGTAGAAACCGTCCGTCCTCTAGCACTCTACAGCTGGATGAAGCTGGAGTAGAAACCGTCCATCCTCTAGAGCTCTACAGCTGGATGAAGTAGTATATACCGTCCATCCTCTAGAGCTCTAAAGCTGGATGAAGCCAGAGTAAAACCCGTCCGTCCTCTGCTGCTCCGAGGTCTGATCCAGCTCCGGTCCCCCCGTCCCACCTCCAGCCATGTGGACTTTGAGGTGGACTTTGAGGTGTCCGTTGAGCGAGCGTTTGGCCTGGAAGCTCTTCCCGCAGACCCTGCAGCTGTACGGTTTCTCTCCGGTGTGGATTAGTATGTGTCTCTTCAGGTCCACTTCCTGCATGAAACCCTTCCCGCACACCTGGCACAGGAAGCGTCTCTCCTTGTTGTGGAAGCGGACGTGAGTGTTGAGCGTCTGTTTCTGGGTGAAGCCCTTCCCGCAGAGGCTGCAGCTGAACGCCCGCTCTCCACTGTGGATCTTCAAATGCGTCTTCAGGTTGCCGCTCTGGTTGAAACTCTTCCCGCAGAAGCTGCAGGAGTACGGTTTCTCTCCCGTGTGGATCCTCATGTGCATCAGTAGCGCCGCCTGAGCACTGAAGCACTTCCCGCAGACGTGGCAGGTATTGGCGATCTCGCGATGGGAGTGCAGGTGAGCGGCGAGGCTGGCGGCAGACTCGTACTGGTGTCCGCAGAGTCCGCAGCAGCAGTCGGGGTCCTGCAGGTGAGTCTCGACGTGTTTCAACAAGAAGCTCCTCTTGTCGAAGGTGTCCCCGCACGCTTTGCAGCGGTAGGAGGGCGCCGAGCTGCGGTATCTCTTTGGTTTGTCTGTGGCGTCCTTCTGATGAGTGACCATGTGTTGTCGCAGGCTGCGCCGCTTGGTGAACTCCTGACCGCATATGCTGCAGCTGTGCACCTCCTCACTGCCGTGATCCTGCATGTGACGCTCCAATGACGTCATGTGATAGAAGGCCCGGCTGCACTCTTTACATTTGAAGGGTTTCTCTGAGGCGTGGATGCGCATGTGCGACGCCAGGTTGCCCTCCTGGCTGAACTTCTTGCCGCAGATGTCACAGCTGTACGGTTTCTCTCCTGTGTGCAGGCGCACATGCAGCTCCTGCGCCAGAATGGACTGGAAGGTTTTCCCGCAGAAGGAGCAGGTTTTACTCGTCTCCTGGTGCGTTTGCAGGTGAGCCGTCAAGTCGGCGGCGGAGTCCAAACGCTCGCCGCAGAAGCCGCAGCAGCAGTCCGGGTCCTTGGCGCAGACCTGCAAGACGTGTTTGAGCAGGAAGCCTTTCCCCTGCAGAGAGCGTCCACACGCGTGGCAGCTGAAACTCTGAGCAAGACTCAACCTCGTCCGTTTGTTACTGACGGCGAGCGGCGGCCGTCCTCTCTTCCTTCTCCACGGAGGTCTCAGAGTCCGACCCTGTTCGGTCCAGTTACCCTGTGGAACATCGTCACCGTGGACGGCTGTGGCAGGTGAGGGAGAGTGAGGCGTCGACGGGCAGGAAACATCGCTGTCGGTCTGGTTCAGGTCTGCAGGGCGGACTGGAGGCTGGAGGTCAGTCTGGTCCAGGTCTGCAGATTGGACTGTAGGCTGGAGGTTGGTCTGGTTCAGGTCTGCAGATCGGACTGGAGGCTGGAGGTCGGTCTGGTTCAGGTCTGCAGATCGGACTGGATGCTGGAGGTTGGTCTGGTTCAGGTCTGCAGATCGGACTGGAGGCTGGAGGTCGGTCTGGTTCAGGTCTGCAGATCGGACTGGATGCTGGAAGTTGGTCATACACTCTGAGGAGACACCACAACAACAGATGCATCACTCGTTTACAAAGATGAAACAAACTAATTCCATGTTTGGACCATGCCAATTTTTTTTCTTATACTAAAAGAAATGATGTTTAATTTCATATAAATGAGGTTTATTGACCATAAATTTAAAAAAAAGGTGTAAAACTTGTGGTAAATGAGTTAGAAAGAAGCTAAAAGGTGGAACTGGGTTGTAAACAGTCCAACCAGGTTCTCTCTGACCTGCTCTATACAGCTTGACTTGGGGCTTCAGCACGGCATCGAGCAGCCTCCTCTGGCGGCAGATCTCCCGCTCTGACCGCTCAGCTCTGTCTTCGTACTCCGCCACGGTTTCCTCAAACAGACCGACAATCTCCTCCGCAGCCGCCGTTAGCCGCTCGGTGAGCAGCGCTCTCAGCGCCGGGATTTCAGCCGCTTCTTCTCCTTTTTCCACCCGCAGCAGAACGTCTTCAGCGGCGGCGCTGATCCGCTCATGTACCGACACCCGCAGCAGCTGCACGGCGCACATCCTGCTCCTTTTCTGCGGACAAAGAGAGCCAGCGGGGCCGTAAACACACCAGACACCAAACACGGAGTTCCGCGTCGACGACAGTTCGCTGCGACGAGAGCGAAGCGGCGGAAGCGAACAGCGAACCCTGCTGGACCGGAGGGCGAACAACAACAACAACAACAACAACAACAACGACTACTCTGATACTGAAGTACAAGTAGTAATACACACTTTACTAGGTAGGCTACTTTTAATGTAGGTCTGTCTCATTATGATGTAGTTTAGCAAAAGAGCACCTTTAAAGGTCCCATATCGTGCTCATTTTCAGGTTCATACTTGTTTTTTGTGTTTCTACTAGAACATGTTTACATGTTGTAATGTTAAAAAAATATATATTTTCTTCATACTGTCGGCCTGAATATACCTGTATTTACCCTCTGTCTGAAACGCTCCGTTTTAGCGCATTTTGACGGGATTGCAACAGAATTGCGTTGCTAGGCAACAGCTTGGGTCCATGTGTACTTCCTGTCGGCTGATGACATTAACATACACTGCAACCAGGAATAAACTGGGACACATTTACAATGTTTACGTTTAAATCTATGTAATGGTCTAAATGTTGTCACAAATCACAAATGGGCAGAAATCCTGACGGCTTGTTTCAAATGCAGAGTTTGAGTCTTTTGATACTTTCACAGTATTTATATAGGACTTAAGCCTGCTTTATAATAAAAAAAAACATGAAAATCTCACTTTTTTATAATATGAAACCTTTAACTATGAGCTCAATAATTAACTGATAATAACAATAATTGTATTAATAGTAATAATGTGACCTTTTTTTTTTTTCCTCTGCCTCCGTCTGTCTTATAGACAATGGTTCACGTCGGTTGGTGGGGGTAGCACTTCCTTGAGTGGCCGTGGAGTCCAGTCCTTGAGCGGCAAGGACTGGACAGTGTGGTCCTGGCAGTGTTGATCTTGGGAGAGGCTTTGGTCTTTGTGTGGTGTCAACGTTTGGGTTTCAGATTGATAGGACACACAACGAGGGCGTGGTCCGCGTTGCAGTCTGCGCTGTGGTAGCTGCGGACGTTGCGAACATCTGCAAAAAGTAAATCCAACACCGTGTTCCCATCTCTTGTCTGTTTTTTTGTAGATCAATCAGTCCATTAATAATCAATCTATAAATTAATCTTTAGTCTTTTGTACTTGGGCCAGCGTTGTTTGACTCCCAGTGAAGTCGGTTCTTCTCTGACAGATTATTTTATAAATACGTGAAACTCAATTAAATCTCATATGAGGAATAAATGAAAGAATATTTTTATTATAGAATATTATTTTTATTATAGAATATTATTATTATAGAATATTTAAGAGAAAAAGAAACAACAAACAGGAAATCTGAAATGTTTTTATTATCAATATTGTTTGACATTAACATTGTTTCATTAAAGTGTTTTTTCATTTCTTTTCATTCAATTCATTCTATATTAAATGTTGATTTATATAAAACAAACTCTTTCAGTCAGAAACAAAAGAGATCAAACTAACAAATTATAATCACTTTAATGTTTCTGTGACTAAACAAATCATTTCTCTGCTGCTGATGGAGGAACCAGAACCAGGAACCAGAAACCAGGAACCAGGAACCAGGAACCAGGAACCAGAACAGCAAATCAAACAAAAGGAACAACATGTTGGGATAGCATGGGAGAGAAGGTGGACTGTTGTTTCTGTAAGTTACGAATAATAATAATTCTGATGTCAACGTTATGAATGAAGCTCCTCAGTGCAGCCCCGCTAGCCTTAACTGCAGCAGGAAAGATGTCCGCTCTCATTAGCAAAAAGAATGCAAATGCGTCTGTTTGGTGACTCTTCGGTTTTAAACCAAACGGAAAAGGAGAGCCGGAGAACATGAACGAAGTGATCTGTAAGCTGTGCGATAAACAAGTTTGGACTAAAGGTCGACCTAGGCCGCCATCTTAAAACTCACCATCCAGCAGATTACGCTAGTCTGCCACCGACTCCATCCACAACGACCCCGGCAAGCAATCAACCCTCAATCATTGGGGCTTTGTACGAGACTGTATGAGGGCAGTTACGACCAGCTGATTGATCAGATTTATTGATCTCAGCATACCCTAGTGTAAAATAGAGCTTACTGCCTATACATGATTACAGCTTGTTCTAGGCTGCATTATTGTGACGTTGACACTGAAACATGAACCTGTTCCTGTTTAAAGGGACTGTTTGTAAGAATCAGAAATGCTTGTTAACAGCGACACCAGTGGCCGTTAAGTCAACGAAAGTCAGCGTCGGGCTCGCTCTAGTAGACATGAACGAGCATCGCTCAACACAGTGAGGCGAAACACGTCAGCTAAAACCACAATATCACTCTATATTTCACCTGCTTGGCAGTAATGTTAGCTGACCAGATGAAGGTCTCTCCATGAATCAATGCTGATCCTAGTGTTGGCTTTTCCTGCCTCAGCCTCCCGACCGTCGTCGAAGGGAACAGGGGAGACACCGGAGTTTTGGTCGGAGACGATAACAATACACGGGAAACCTCTGTTGGTCTGGAGGAGCTGCAGCAGTTATTTCTGCACAATCGTCCACTGTACATTCACTAGATATTCTCAGAGCTAAACTAACTCTTCTGCAGTGTGGAGTGTGCGCGCATGCACGTGAAAGTGGAGCGAAATAGCGAGGATGAGCGTGGTGTGTGAGTGAAGGCAAGCAGGCAGAGGAGCAGAGTACAGCAGAGACTCCGGCCCTGGGGACCAAAGATACAGTCTCCCCCGCGTCCTCCGACCGCGGCCAACACTGTTTTGCAAGACGGGCTTCACTAGATAGAACTTTGCTGTTTTGGTTTTCCGTGTAGTTTGTGTTGGAGTCTTGTCTGAACAGCGTAGCCACACGCGAGTGTGCATGGGACACCGACCCGGATTGATTTATACCTGTAAGAAGTTACAAACAGTCCCTTTAAATCTGCAGCTTCCAGTTTGTTTTACCAATGATAGCTGATTTCTTCTCTTCTGAGTCAACTGTTGCTCTGAGCGACGTCTCTTTCGGTTGTCCGTCTGGCTGAACCAGCGTCTTGTTCTCCATCTACTAAACTAAATTACATCTATTTGTAAAGAGGACGTTCTACAAGCTAAGAGCATGAAAGACCATTAGACATATAGACTAGTCTTCTCAGACATCTGACTGGACACAGTCAAGCTTTGTGGCAGTAGATTACTTTTCAACAGCAGCAGCTGTTCACAGCTGGATGAAGTCAGAGTGAACTCCTTCCTGTTGTTTCGGGTTCGGCGTCACCACTGAGTCTTTGGCAGCCCGTTCTCCGGTGTGAACCTTCATGTGCGAATCTACCGAACGTTTCTCCTGGTAGCTCTTCCCGCAGACCTGGCAGCTATAGGGTTTCTCCCCGGTGTGCGTCAGCATATGTCTCTTCAGGTCAATCTTCTGGACGAAGCCTTTGCTGCAGAGCTGGCAGCTGAACGGTTTCTCCTTCTTGTGGAACCTCTCGTGCGTCTCCAGCGAGATCTTCTGGCGAAACCTCTTCCCGCAGAGGCTGCAGATGAACGGCTTCTCACCCGTGTGGATCCTCATGTGGGAGTCCAGGTTGCCGATCTGCCGGAAGTTCTTGCCACAGACCCTGCAGGTGTACGGTTTCTCCCCGGTGTGGATCCTCTTGTGCACGTCCAGATGCTGGCTCATAGTGAACTTTTTGCTGCACACCTCACAGGAGTAAATCCTGGGCTTCCCTCCCATGTGGCTCTTGATGTGTCTCTTCAGGACGGTGTTTTCAATGAAAGTCTTCCCGCAGAACTCGCAGATGTACGGCCTCTCGCCGGCATGCAGCTTCATGTGTCTCTCCAGAGAGCCTTTCCTGGGGAAGTCCTTGCCACAGTCTTTGCAGTTGAAGGGTTTCTGGCCAGTGTGCGTCCTCATGTGGATCTCCATGTCCCTGAAGCTGATGCCACAGATGTCGCAGATCCTGCTGGTTTCTCTGTGGCTTTGGATGTGAAGCTGCAGACACTCCGAGGACTCCACCTGCTCTCCGCATACGCCACAGCGACATTCAGGGTCATTTAAATGAGTATCTGCGTGCCGCACAAAATTACCTTTATTGTGAAAGGCACTCCCGCAGACCTTGCAGCAGTGAGAAGGAGTCAGACTCGGCTTCCTGCGTCTGCTCCTGGCGGCAGGCGCGGCGGAGGGCGTCTCGTCAGACTCGTGGCTACGAACATGTCGCCTCAACTCGCCGCTCTTGCTGAAGCCTTTCCCGCAGACTTTACAGCTGAACGGCGTCTGTCCGTCGTGGGCCTTCATGTGTCGCTCCAGAGAGCCGGTGTGGCTGAACTCTTTTTGGCAGACGGTGCACCTGAACGGCTTCTCTGCCGTGTGGATCCTCAGGTGCGTCACCATGTTGCCCTTCTGGTTGAAGCCTTTGCCACAGACGTGGCAGCGGAAGGGTTTCTCTCCGGTGTGCAGCCTCCGGTGCGTCTCCTGAGCGCGTATCGAGGGGAACTTCTTGCCGCAGACATCGCAGGTCCTGCTGCTGTCGCGATGCGTTTGAAGGTGCAGCCTCAGACCGTCGCTGGACTCCAAACTCTCGCCACACAGACCGCAAAGATACTCCGCCTCCTTCAAGTGTTTCTCCACGTGTTTCATCAAAAACCCTTTCCTGTCAAAGGACTTCCCGCACACTCTGCAGCAGTGAGGCGTCGCCTCTTCATCCTCGCTCTCGTCCTCTTCCTCCTTGCCAGCCAGATCATCCAAAAAGTCTGATTGCTGGTCCTGTTCAGAAACATGGTCTGGTCTGGAGGAAGTGCCGGGCAGAGGGTCCTTCAGTCGGTCCACAGAGACGTTCTGCTTCGGATGTTCTCTGTCAGAGAGACTAAACTCTGCAGAGAAAAACACAGAAACATTTCAACTTTGTAAAGGAACAGTTCAACATTTAAATCCTCTTCTGCTCTCTGACAGTTCAGATGGAAACTGGAGACAACTCTCTTCAATATTTTAAATTTGGACTGCAGTACCCATTTTAAACGCCAGTGGACAATGTCACATAGGCTACCTTTAATATCTGTCTTTATTCTTAGTTTTATTACTGATATATTGAGTTAATATTTGTCTTTACTATTATTTTATTACTGATATACTGACTTAATATTCGACTATATTATTAGTTTTATTACTGATATGTAGAGTTAATATTTTACTTTCATTACTAGTTTAATTAATGATATATTGAGTTAATATTTGTCTTTATTATTAGTCCTATTATTGATATATTGAGTTAATATTTGTCTTTATTATTATTTTATTACTGATATATTGAGCTAATATTTGTCATTATTATTTTTTTATTACTGATAGATTGAGTTAATATGTGTCTTTATTTTTAGTTAAATTACTGATATGTAGAGTTAATATTTGTCTTCATTATTAGTTTTATTACTGATATATTGAGTTAATATTTAACTTTATTATTAGTTGTATTACTAATATATTCAGTTAATATTTGTCTCCATTATTAGTTTTATTAATCATATATTGAGTTAATATTTGACTTTCTTATTAGTTGTATTACTGATATATTCAGTTAATACTTGTTTTTATTATTATTTTATTAATTACATATTAAGTTAATATTTTACTTTATTACTAGTTTTATTACTGATATATTGAGTTAATATTTTACTTTATTATTAGTTTTATTACTGATATATATTTTGTTAATATTCTACTTTATTATTAGTTTTATTACTGATGTATTGAGTAAACCTTCTGAGACCTACAGGATCGCTGGTGACCCCGGACGACATTACTGTCTTTAAATCTAGAGTGAAGATCCTGGTATCACATGAAACTAAAGAACCTGATGAATCCATTGATACCAACCAGGTCATAATAGTTTGTTGTGAAGGAGGTTAAATAATGCTCCAAACTTAAAGTAAATTTTGGCGAGGAAAAACCATCACTGCCATTTTCAAAGGGGTCCCTTGACCTCTGACCTCCAGATATGTGAATGAAAGTGGGTTCTCTGGGTACCCACGAGTCTCCCCTTTACAGACAGGCCCACTTTATGATAATCACATGCAGTTTGGGGCAAGTCATAGTCAAGTCAGCACACTGACACACTGACAGCTGTTGTTGCCTGTTGGGCTGCAGTTTGCCATGTTATGATTTGAGCATATTGTTTATGCTAAATGCAGTACCTGTGAGGGTTTCTGGACAATATCTGTCATTGTTTATTGTTGTTAATTGATTTTCAATAATAAATACATACATACATTTGCATGAAGCAGCTTATTTGTCCACTTCCATGTTGATAAGAGTATTAAATACTTGACAAATCTCCCTTTAAGGTACATTTTGAACAGATAAAAAATGTGTGATTAATTTGTGATTTAATCGACTGACAGCTCTGATTTGCATTAGTCTATGGAAGGCTGCCGCATTTAATTTAGGCTAAATTTTGTCGAAGAAAAACTGTGCAGTGGCCATTTTCAAAGGGGTCCCTTGACCTCTGACCTCCAGATATGTGAATGAAAATGGGTTCTATGGGTACCCACGAGTCTCCCCTTTACAGACATGCCCACTTTATGATCATCACATGCAGTTTATTGAATGCAGAATAAATGTGTTATTGTCTCCTATTCTAAAAATGGTGTATCTGAATATTTCTGCATACTGGGGTCCATAAACAGTCTTGAATTACATCAATTGGGTATCACAGTAAAGCTGAGACTCTTGTGGATCCAATGAGTCCAACTGGATTCATGTGTGATGATGTTAGTCCCCATAGTAGACCGGACACCAACCTCTCCTCTCGGCTCCAGGTCCAGCGGTCTCCTCCGGTCCTCTCTCGGCCGCTCTGGAGGCTCTGAACGCGATGAAGATGAGCTCCACCGCCGCGGTGATCCGCTCCTTCACCAGCTCCTTCAGCTGCTCCTCCTCGTCCGTCTGTCCGCGCTCCTTCAGCAGCCACAAGATCTCCTCCGCGGCCGCCGCCAGCTGCTCGTCCACCGCCGTCCGCAGGCTCCGGTTCTCCCGGTGGCTCCGGGTCTCCCGCTGGTTCCGGTTCTCGGAGCTCTTTGACCGTTTTTTGGACATTTTTGGTGGAACAAAGAGGAGAATGTAAACAATGCCAGTACACTTCCGGGATCCCCAACCCAGCGTCTTTGCGTCACGACGTCGACGTTGCTTACGTTCGGATGTTACGTCACCTGCTGCGTCAGCTATAGGGCTATAACTAGGTGAGGTAGCAATGAAAAGAATGAATGTATTTAATATCTTTAAAGTTTTTAAGTGAAATTACTCTCGCGTGGTCTCTTTTTTTTATGTTTGTTTTTTTTTTTATTTCTGTTGTCCTTTTATGTTTGTCACAGCTCTTTGTTTATGTTTACACTTCTTTTGTATGTAAATGTTTTTAATGTTTTCTGCTGTTACTATGTATACTGTAATTTTGAAATAAAAAATAAATAAATAACTAGGTGAGGCTTCTGTGATGTACTTTATGCACCTCCTTTAATATATTTATCTCAATGTTTATTTTCCCTGGCTTTGTACTTGTAAACTGTTTATCCCCTGCCATCTTTTATTTTGTCTTGTTGTTCCTTTTACAGTTTTGCACATGTCTTTGTAATTGAACCTGTATGATCTGTTTGTGAAATAAAGGCAATCCAATTTTTATTTTTTTTTAAATAACTAGGCTACGTGAGGCAACTGAAATATTGTAGGGTTAAATGTGATGGGAAAACAAATAATAAGTCAGTTGGCAGATGACACGACTTTATTTTTTTTTAAAAAAGCAAATCAAATTCCCATAGCTTTACAGTCTATTAATCTTTATTCTAAGGCAGGGCTCACCAACCTTTACTATCAAAAGAGACATCTAAGGCAAAGAAAAAAAAATCTGTCTGGAGCCGCAAAATATTTGAGCATTGTGATGAGAGCTTATAGTCTAAGTATTTAGTATACAAGTCTAATGCAGGGGCCAAAGTGCAAATGTACTACGGAGTATTAGGGCCACATTGAGGGAAAAACATCTGAGATTTCTAGAATAAAGTCATAATATTACAAGAATAAAGTCAGAACTTTACGAGGAAAAAAAGTCATATTACGGGAAAAAAGTCTTAATATTGCGAGAATAAAGTCATACATTTATGAGAAAAAAGTCATAAATCTGTGAGAAAAAAAGTCTTAATATTACGAGAAAAAATAAAATAACACGTAAAATTACTAATTTATAATATTATGACTTTATTCTCGTAATATTATGATTTATTCTCGTAATATGACTTTATTCTCGAAATCTCAGATTCATTTTTTTTCCTCAATGTGGTCCTAATACTCCGTAGTACCGTTGTACATTAGACCTACAACAAATAAAAATGTAAACAAAAAAACAGTTAGTTTTGTAAAAATCTAACAGGGAGCCACTGGAGAGGGGCTAAGGAGCCGCAGGTTGCAGACCTCTGGTCTAAGGCATCAGGCCTACAGTTGAATTTGGATAAATGTGAAATGATGACGTTACATGAGTGCCCCCTGCAGTCATTCTGTGGTATAAAAATTAAGAAAGAGGTGGAATATTTGGGGATTATTTCTAGGGACAGAGGAATAACTGAAAATAATAGGTAGTTTAAGGCAGTTTAAGGTAGTTAAAGGTGATTAAAGGTGCCTTCATGCCGTTTACATTTCCAGCACAACTTATGTTCTAGTAAACCGGACAGGTGTAAAATAATATGAAGTATCTTAAAGTGTGTACTTTTACCCCGAGCTTCCTTCTGCCAGGTGAGTCCGAGCTCCTCACAGGTAGCAGCTATCTGCTGAATGGTCATTTAAAATAGCATTATATTAAAATACTATTTTAATAGTATTATCTGAAGAAGTCTGATTCATCCTTTAGATTGAAGATGTTTTATCAGTGTTGGAGACGGAGGAATCGACTGGCTGCTCACACCTCTTACGTTTCATGGAAGCTTTTTAATAACTTGAATGAGTTTCTGCTGAGGAAGACCATGTGACTCGACTGAAAGCTCAGCTGCAGTCTTACCAGTTTTAGTCCCAGTTCATCTCTCTTAGTATTAATAATAATAATCAGGATGTTAATAGAATTAAAGTTTCTTCAAGTAGAAAAAAAATAATTTATTCAAATTCAGAAACATAAAAACAAATAAACAAAAAAAGCTTCAAAATTCAAAGCTGGTCAGAAACAGAAATATTAACTTAAAGTCTTCTTCTTCTGCGTGTTTCTATCTCTTCTTTTTCTGCATGTTTCTACCTCTTCTTCTGCGTTCTTCTACCTCTTCTTCTTTCTCTGTGCACATCTACCTCTTGTTCTGCACGCTTGTACCTCTTTTTCTTCTTTCTCTGCGCGCTTCTACCTCTTCTTCTGCACACATCTACCTCTTCTTCTGCACTCTTCTACCTCTTCTTCTGCGCGCATCTACCTCTTCTTCTGCACACATCTACCTCTTCTTCTGCACTCTTCTACCTCTTCTTCTGCACTCTTCTACCTTTTCTTCTGCGTGCTTCTACCTCTTCTTCTGCACTCTTCTACCTCTTCTTCTGCACTCTTCTACCTTTTCTTCTGCATGCTTCTACCTCTTCTTCTGCACTCTTCTACCTCTTCTGCACACATCAACCTCTTCTTCTGCGTGCTTCTACCTCTTCTTCTGCACTCTTCTACCTCTTCTTCTGCACTCTTCTACCTCTTCTTCTGCGCGCTTCTACCTCTTCTTCTTCTTCTTCTGCATCCACCTGTGAGGGACACCTGTGCCTCCTCTTCTTCCACACCTGTGGAAACGTCTTCCCACAGTCGTCACAGGTGTGTGGTTTCTCGCCAGTGTGGACTTTGGTTTCTGGCTGGTGAAACTGTCTCCCTCTGGACCTGGTTCTGGTCCTGGTCCTGGTCCTGGTCTGGTTCTCCAGCTCCATCTTCCTCCTCTGAGTGGTCCGGTGAGTCTGGATGTGAAGCTTCAGATTCTCTGCTGCTTCGAACCGTTCACCACACAGACCGCAGACCGGCTCCGCCTCCTGCAGGTGAGCTTTGTTAACGTGGCGGATCAGAAACCGGAGGGCCTTAAAGGTCCGGCTGCAGACCCGGCAGCTGAACGGTCCTCTTGGTCTTCGGATCCTCTTTGGTTTCGGCTGGTTTGAAGCAGACCTGGTGTTGATCGAGTCTTTGCTGTAGTCGTCGCTGTCTTCCGTCTCCGACGACACCAGATGGACTTCCTGATCTGGACCTGCTGGTCCTGGTTTTACCTGGGCGGACCTGGCAGCTAGCAGGTCCACGTCTTCACCTGGCCTTGATGCCCTCCTGGGATTATAGGTGAACTGGATGATGTCGGCCTCGTCCAGGTCTTGAAGCTGCTCTCCGTCCTGGTCCTGGTGCTCAGAGGGAACCTCCTCGGTTCTCTCCAGCAGCTGCTGTGTGAAGGCGTCTGAAACAAACATTTAGAAATAAATCAATCCGGTCTCAAGCTCCGACTCAGACCAGAACCAAAACCAGAACCAGAACCAGATTCACTGACTGGACAAAATATATCTGCTTATGTCTTCTACTGATGAAGACCAAATGATGCAACGAAAAGCTCCAGAACAAGCAAGCAAATGTCACATGTGTAACACCTGAACCAGGACCAGGTACATGTGTAACACCTGAACCAGGACCAGGGACATGTGTGTAATACCTGAACCAGGGCCAGGTGTCAGTAAGACGTGGCCTGCCGAAGTACCGGATCCACTTGGTAACCTGTAAACTAACCAGGTGTGGACTCACCAGGTCAGAACTTACCAGGTGTGAACTCACCAGGTGTGGACTGACCAGGTGTGAACTAACCACTAACCAGGTGTGGACTCACCAGATGTGAACTCACCAGGTGTGGACTGACCAGGTGTGAACTAACCACTAATCAGGTGTGGACTCACCAGATGTGAACTCACCAGGTGTGGACTGACCAGGTGTGAACTAACCACTAACCAGGTGTGGACTCACCAGATGTGAACTGACCAGGTGTGGACTCACCAGGCGTAAACTAACCGGGTGTGGTCTCACCTGCTGTCG
>CAKAOH010037844.1:699-40955 GCA_916701665.1 Sebastiscus tertius | reverse complement strand
CTAAACCTAAAGAAGTTGTAGTTTTGTTGCCTAAATCTAAAGAAGTTGTAGTTTTATTGCCTAAACCTAAAGAAGTTGTAGTTTTGTTGCCTAAATTTAAAGAAGTTGTAGTTTTATTGCCTAAATCTAAAGAAGTTGTAGTTTTATTGCCTAAACCCAAACGAGTTGTAGTTTTGTTGCCTAAACCTAAAGAAGTTGTAGTTTTATTGCCTAAACTTAAAAAAGTTGTAGTTTTGTTGCCTAAACCTAAAGAAGCCTTTGTTGTTTGTGTTTAAAACGTGATGTCTCATTCAGTTTTACATGTTCTTGTTGCATTTAAGTTTCAGTTATCAGTTTTACAATGTAGTAGGTGTAGTAGGCCCCTAATGACCCTCATCTATGGTGCTTATAACGACTGATGACGCCTATTTAATGGCCTGATAACAGTCGAATCATGTGCTTCAATTAACTCTAAATTTACCATGATGGTTATTATAGTGTTACCTGAAAACAATATTATGTGTTTCTATGTGAACAGCAGCTCTCACCTCTTTTGGCGGAGGAGAGCGACTACAGACAGAAAAGAAACATCAGAGTGATGCAAATTACTGAGGTGTCTTACACACTTCCCCAAAGCTTCAGTTTAATTCTGAGAGGATTACTCTCACCTGGTGTTTGTAGCTCACCTGTAGCACTGCTCTTGATATGCTCTATATACGTTATAAACAGTGACAGTGCTGGTTGGCTTTATGGTGTGAAAATCAGTGATCTGTTGTAATCCCTGTTGCAAACATACAGTGCCTGCTCGTAGAGTTATCGTATTTTCTACTCAAAGATTCCCAAATTGTAATCAACCCTGTTGTTAGCAAACCCTTTCTGAGGTTTCTTCTTCTTCTAGCATGACTATCATTCTTCAGTGGTGTCAGTAATGAATTTCAGTGGATTCATATTGTGCAGTTGTGGGTCGCCTTGTGCTCTGATTTTGTGGCGACACAAATGTTTATAATGATACACCTGAGATAATATGGGTGATGTGTTCTGCAAACTGAGTCCCACTTTTTATAACTAATTGTTTTGACTGTTTTATCATGTAGCTTAGAATGGAAATGCAGGGAGAAAAACAATAAACAGTTATCTGACGACTTCTGGGCAGGCCTTGTCACAGATTTGTGCAAATGGTGAAAAGTTAGGCCACACATGTCTGAATAGAACAACCTTATCAGTAAGCATATCTGAACGTAACATCATTGTTACACTTCTCTTTCTCTCTCTGCTACAAGCTCGTCAAAACCTGCAATATATTTGATAAGAACTCCATTTTCAGTGGTTTCAGAAAAGGCAGAAACTGAGGCTTATTTTATTTTACATTTGACAACATAGCAGCAACAATCAGAATGAGGTTTATTGCCAACTAGGTTTTCACTTACAAGGAATTTGCCTGGTGTTTGGTGCATACAGTAAACACATAAAGAGGAAATAAAGATAAAGGCAAAGTAACGCAAAAGTCAAGAACATAAATATAGAATAGGAAACAAATATGAAAAAGATAGACTACTATAAAAAAGTACACATATGTACAATATAACTAAATAGCATCACTTTTTGCTGTCATGAACAGGGGATTTATTGATTGCTCTAGTGGTAGATTTTGAGCTGAGCTGGAGGCTTACCACATAACAGAAATATGTTGGATAGTGTTAAGAGGGCCACTTGACTGCTGTTTGTTTAACTATCTAAATAGACATCCTAATAATCAAACAGAAAAAATCTAAATAAAACATCCTAATAATCTCTATATAAACTATTTTCAGTTTTGAAGTAGTCACTAAACATTTTTTGTTTTTCTAAAATGAAACATTTAACGGTTGTGTCTGTAGAAGGTAACACGTGAGTAGAGAAACTCTCTCTCTCTCTCTCTCTCTCTCTCTCTCGAGATGGTTAAAGTTAGGTATTGACCTCAAATAGTTAAGGTTAGGATCATAAACTGTATACAAGAAGTGGACGTAGTCACCGTGACGTCACCCATTGGTTTGTAGACTGCTGTTTTGAAGCCTTGAGTTCGGCATTCTGGCCGTCGCCATGTTGGCTTCGACACGAGAGGGTGGAGTTAAACCGAATGCTGAATAATACATTTATAGGCAACCAAAATGTTACAATTAACTTTCATGAACTGAAAACAGACTGTGAAAGGGTTAAAGTTGTAAGACGAAAACACAGACAACTCCCAGACCAGACAACGCCGTAGTAGCAACCTGTCAATCACAAGGTAGCCACGCCCTAAAGCATCCCCTGCTTTATGGTCTATTTGACTCTAAATGGACCATAATTTACTAAATGAACATCATGCTGTATTGGAGAAGACTTAAAACTAGCGATTGAGACCATAAACTCGTGTTTACAATGTTTACTGAGGTAATAAATCAAGTGAGAAGTAGGCTCATTTTCTCATAGACTTCTATACAATCAGACTTCTTTTTGCAACCAGAGGAGTCGCCCCCTGCTGGCTGTTAGAAAAAATGCAAGTTTAAGACACTTCAGCATTGGCTTCACTTCTCAGACCCGGAGGTTGCCCGTTGCTCAGAAGTTAGTGACAATAATACGCCTAACTACCAGCACCTCTAGAGCTGACTAATTAATGTGTTATATTGTGTTTGTTTAATTCATACACAAACTAGATAAAATGTCAGCTGACCACCAAAAGCAATCAGGGAATATGAATATGTGTAGCAAATGTTATGGTGTTTAATTCCATAGTTGTCAAATCTAACCAAAGTATTGAACCAACAAACAGACATCACCATCCCCAGAGTCACACTGACTGTGTGGTTAAAAACCAGGTTGGTAATTTTAAATGTTGACCTTTGTTTGATGCACAGAGGAATTACCAGAATTAACTTCCCCATCATCCAGCCTGCTGGTGGAAATCAGTCCTTGTATCCCTGCACTCAATAGCTGTTTAATTAAATAAGGGGCGGAGAGGCTTGACTGATAACATTGAAAATGAGAATTGAGTGTCAGTGCAAGTGTGTGTGTGGAGTGGTGGTCAGCTGGAAGTTGTATTTTATTAATGGTCACATTTAATTCCCTAAGCTTTTTTTTTTTTTTAAATATACTGTATAAATGCTGCAGTGTCCCTCAAGTCTTCCTGTCTAGACAGGTTCTCTCTGAAAAATGAAACTGAAAAGTGCCCATCCATTACTTGACACTGATATCTATAATTTCTCTCCAGATATAAACAATGGGAGCTCGTTTGCTGTTGCTGTTCTTGTTGTGTGTAGGTAGATGATAACTGTTCTCTGGTTATTTACCTACTGTGTTAATGGATGTGAACTACTTTAATTAAACGAAAAGTTCCACAGCATCCGAGCTTATGTCGTTATTGATTTACGGTTCATCAGTGCACTCATTTTAGACGAGGTGACGATACTTGTGTCAGTTAAGTAGAATTACCAAACATTAATATTGCATGTCCACAGACTGAGGGGGGTCAGACCCATAGACAGTATATAAAGATGGACAACGTGTCTCCAGATTTTGACGTCATTTGGAGCCAGAAACTGCACAGTAGTGATCGGGCGGTGGAGCCGTGGTATCGAGGTAACCCGCCAGAACCAATCGTGAGCCGAGCACGGCCGCAGCTTGTCAGCGAAAGAGCCTCACAGCTGTCAATCATGACGTCTCACCCCCTTTTACAGCATCAAAAAACTAATCAAAACCAAACTTATCAGAAAAATGAATACTTGAACAAACATCAACGTGATAAGAACTACCAAAAATGGCAGAAACCATCTTTGGGAAAAAAAATATTTGATGTGTACTTTGACTTTTTAGTTTGGCCCATGTCCCATCCGCAAACATGGAGAGGGCGGGATTTATGCCCTATACTGCAGCCAGCCACCAGGGGGCGATCAAGATGTTTTGGCTTCACTAAAAAGTTGTCACACACTCCTTACAATCAAGAAGGCCTCGTGACCCGCTGTGAAGCTTTGGCGACCCCTTTCGGGACCCCCAGGTTGGGAACCAGTGGTTTATACGTTCTCATCAATAATCATTCCATGGTTCTACCTTGCTTTAAGGTGTCAAAGTTACAAATGTGAAGTGCAGGTTGGCATCAGGTTGTTTTAACTGAGGCAACTATACAGACATTTTATCTGCACGACACGAATAAGAGAGGAAATTGTGACCGAGAGGATGAAAACATCCCTGTGCTCCTCAAGGTTCTCCTCTGACTTTGAGTAAATCCTCAAGATTTTCACTCAGTGGCATCACCTCGTCTCTGGCCACTCTGCCTCGGTCCTTTCTGTCTTTCTAATTACTTGATTCACCACAGTAATGTGACACTCTCGCTCCCTCAGACTAACCCCAAATCTTGTTAATGATGTCTTTCCCTTCAAAAATCCCGTATCAAACAGAGTTTCCAGGCCTTCTGTCCTCACACTGTCCTTCTTCTTAAACCCAAACAGAGATATTAAACATCTCATCTCTGCCATGCTATCTGTAATTAGTGGGGCAAAAGCACCGCACCATCACCATTAGCCTCAGGGAGGAGTCCGTCTCGAGCTGCCTGTTTGGAGAGGAAGTGCGTGGGAGGCAGGGGAGGAGGAGACGGGAGGCAGGAGCTGTAACAAACCAGCGAAACACTGGTAATAACTCTGCTGCCAATGTCACATCTTCTTTTCCTCTGCTAAAAAAACATTAAAGCTGCACTAAACGGCCTCATTATATATTAACAATAGCTAAAAATGTATAATGTGAAAGTGCAGTGGTGGCTGGTGGAAAGTTTTCTAGGTAGGGCTGTGCCACATCCAATCAATTTCAGCAAACATCCCGGTATGATTTAATGCAAAAAAAGGTATCAAAAACACATTACTACTTTGCAGTTAAATAATCAACAATTATTTTATTCCAACAGGAATAGTAAAGAATGCTTAGAAAAACACACCTCTTCTGCAGTGTGTAGTGTGCACGCATGCACGCATGCACGTAAGAGTGGAGCGCGAGAATGCGCACGGTGTGTGAGTGAAGGCAAGCAGGCAGAGGAGCAGAGAACCCGGCCCTGGAGACCAAAGCTACGGTCTCCCCTGTGTCTTCTGGCAGTGGTCGGGGTGCTGGAGCAGGAAGAGTTGACACTGTTTAACAGACGGGCTTCACTAGATAGAACTTTGCGGTTTTGGTGCTTCCGTGTAGTTTGTGATGGAGTCTGAGTCTGAACAGCGTAGCGCGCATATGCGAGTGCGCATGGGATATAGAAAAAAATAGAAACAAATATATAGTTTGAGTTGCTAATTTGCCATCAGACTCCTTGATGTGCAATTATATTCATTGTGTGCAATATACTCACTGTTGTTTACAGTATGTTTATATAATTCACTTTTTTTAAACTTTAGTCTGTTTTTTAGCATTTTTATATTCCATTCATCAGCCAGATGCAATGTAATTTTATTCTGCTGTGCATTTTTTAGCCTGTGTATAGTCTGAATAACGATTAAATTAATCTTCAATAACAACTAGGCCTCTTCTAGAAATTGACCTGGTGGATTGTGTTTAATATCTAATTTACCTGCATTATTATCCAAATCTGATTGTCTCTTCTCTTTCCTTTTTTAAACTTCTAAACAGATATTATTGTGATGTTTATGAGAAAAAAGTCGTAATATTATGAGAATAAAGTCAGAAGTTTCCGAGAATAAAAAGTCGTAGAATTATGAGAATAAAGTCATAATATTATAAAGTAATAATTTTACGTGTTATTTTCTTTTTTTCTTGTAAAGTTATGACTTTATTTTCGTAATATTACAACTTTTTTCTCGTAAAGTTCCGACTTTTTCTCTCATAAAGTTCTGATTTTATTCTCGTAATATTACGACTTTTTAAAATAAATGTTTAAAATAAAGCAAAACATTGCAAAAACGGGAGTTTTTTTAATCTGCAATGATTCGGGGGAGGACGTTGTATTGTGTAAACATTATGAAGGTGATGTGAGAAAAGATACAAAGAGATAAAAACCACCAACCGTCTACAACTAGATAATGTTAGCTAATGTTAGTTAGTGTTAGCTAACTGCTTGGTGGTGTCTCTTTTGGATTATAACTGTGTGGATTGTTGACACGTTCATCTGGCTAAACTGCGACGTTTATCTACTAACTGTTTGTATATTTACCATAGTGTTAATAGTTAAAGTGCTTTGCTGTGTTATTTGTAACCTATAGTCGGGTATCACTCAGGTTTTAGGTGCAGTGTCCCAGTCAGGACGCTTCAGCATATTATGCAGCAGGATAAAGAGATACATTATTAATTTATAAATGAATAAAAGATACAATGAGGTATTGGGTTTGGGGGTCCTCCCACAAGAAAATGTGAAGATTTTTTGCCTTGAAATTAAGCAATTTTACATAATTTGTTGACCATTATTATTACTAGTTAAATGATTATTTTATTATTTACACATATCACGGCCTTCGTCTGAACATTCAATTCTTCTGGACATGTTTGCCTTAAAAGAGTAGATTCAAAAAAAATTTAAATAATGTTTCATTAATTATATTTGTTCACAAATAAAAAAGTTAATACTAACAGTTCAGTAATTATTTCACAAAAAAGATATGAAAATTGTATTGATACATTACAGCACCCTTTTCTCACCCCCCCTGTGAGAAAGCCTTTCTGAAGCAAAGAAAGTAGGTAAGCATACAGTATAACTTTGTCTTTGAAGAAGAAATAGCAGAAGTATAGACTCAGTCTCGGGTCGGGTTCAGGCGCGGGTATGGGCCGGGTTTGGGTCTTGGTTTTTTATGCCCTTGCAGAAGTAAGTGACTGTCTGACATTTCCATCCATGGAGCCAAGTCGCTAGCATGGCTTAAATGAATTACCATCTTTTAAACAGCCCCCTTTAGTAAAAATCAACAGGTTGGAAAGTTGGCAGCATGTGGTCCCGTCCACAGGTCTCATCCTGTGAGACAGACACGTGCTGGAAACCCTGCACTCTGACCTCACTGATGAATACCTTGAGCTTTTGAATTTCTAGTGGTCAAATGAGGTGACTGTTTTGTCTCCACTGACACCACCATCTCATTCAACAGTTTCTGTTACCTCAAACAACTTTGCCAGCCATGATTGAACATTTCCACTATTTATTATTCAGGATCCCACAGAAGCAACAGACTCATACAGATTATCTCCGTCTCTCCTCCTCACCCCTCTTCCTCGTCCCCAATTCATCACACACAAAAACACTATCGGGTTTCCTGTGCCATCTGCACACGAGATGATGCCGCTGCCTACAACCGCTCGCTGTGGCGGCAAGAAAAATGTTTTCCAATATCCTTCATCTGCCATTGTTCATTTCCATCCTCCGCCGGATGTCTCTCACAGCTTGTAAATTGATTTATAATGCTGTCTCCTCCTGAGTAGGGTGGAGGATGGGGGGAGGGACACAGTGGAGGTTGGGGGTCTGGGAGAATGGGTGCAGGTTCAGGGTGTGATGTGGCAGCAGCAATGAAAACCTATACTCTGTAGGGCAAATTTGATTGGGGCAATTTCCATCGCCGGCTTCCTTGACTTGAGGGAGGAAAGGTTTAGGGCTGTTATTGGCTTTGTGATTACCATGGCAACCACAGAGCAAGCTGAGTGAAGGAATGAGATGGGTGCGTGTGCGTGTAGTGGGGTTGAGTGTTGCTGTTTATATTGCAATCCAGTATAATTGTTGCACGCTGTGTTTTTCCTTAGTGTTGAGTTAACCCTCAAACAAAATATGAAATTTGGTTTGATCTTTAATTAGTGTCCCTCACAATGTGTCTGTACAGTCACATACTGAATGTTTTTTTTTTTTATTTTGTTATTTTAGCCTACTGACTGATGTTTTACTAGAAACCTCACTATTGCAGTGGTGTTACATTGTAAAACAGCACTCCCTTGTAGTTTTACTAGCAGTTCTACAGACCTGTTGCACTGTAGACATTTTGACGTGTCGCACACAGACTAATAACATTAATAATGGCTGCATTTAACCGGCTCAGATAAATAGCATAAAGTCATCATTGATGTCATTAGTACACCTCTTCTTTTTCTACTATGAAGGTCAAAATGTCCACTGTTAGAAACATCTATTGCTTCTACTGGTTTACTGCAATTTTGTGTGTTACTGTATTTGCTGTTGACAAGAGACTGTGCTATACTTTTAGAATAAACTCTATATAAATAAGCTGTTTACAAATGGATCGTTGCACAGAAGATTAGCTTGAAGGTTCATCCTGACCAGGGATGGTAAAAGTATTCAAATCCTTTACTTACTAAGTACTGGTACTTTTACTATAGTAAGTAAACTATAAACCACTCGTCTACAAGAAGTAAAAGTCCTGCATTCAAGATCCTGCTAAAGTAAAAGTATTTAAAGAATAAAACAAAATGTGTGACGGACATATTATATCTGACCTGACTTGATTGTTAAAACAGCAGTGGCTCTGTGTCCTCCGGTGTCCTCCGGTGTTCTCCGGTGCTCCTAATGGCATCTGCAAGATTTCACAGACTGGAGGAAACCAGACGGGTAAATGGGGCTACTGAACGTCAGAAAGTCTAAACAGTCGAAATGGCTTCCTTGAAAAAGGCCTATCCCCCCAGGACCTTCAGTTCTTTATCACCACAGTCAGACATGTGAGAGCAACTCTAGTTAAATCCAGTCTATGGGATAAATGCACTGAGAGGCACAGAGTGTTTCAAAGGAGTGTATATCCATGAGGAGTGTTCGTGCTGTATTTATCACCTGGCAGCCAGCACCATTAATGATTGGCGGCTGCTCCTTTGTTGGCCTGATCTCCAATGACCCTGTCAGCGTTAGATCCCGGTGGCCCTAACCAGCGAGATGGCCGACCCCCTCAGTCGCCAGCACCTCACTGCAACAATAGTAGTGATCACAGCAGACACATCATCTCTAAACTCTGTTAGCAACCCAGGCGGTCTGTGTAATTAGCCTTGTCGGAGCCACAGTGTGTATTCAGCCTGTCATTTATAATATTATTTGTTTAGGCTGCACACATTCTTTTGGTTAGTATCATTTCCAGTAATTAGCACAGTGATGTAGTTTCACTTATTTTACCTGTTCACTTGGGCCGCGGGCTTTAGACAAAGAGGGTGAGTTAGGCTTACCTATCTTTATCTATAAATATAAATCTGGCTGGATTAGGGCTGAATTATTTTCACTATTGATTAATCTACTGATTATTTTCTTGATGAATTGATTGATGAATAGGGGTGTGACGAAATATCGTGCCGCGAAATATTGCGATATAAAAACGTAACGATATACATCATCGAGATGAAAAACTGAATTGCGATATCAGGGCATAATAGGTACTATGTACATGTACTTTAGTTGCCTCTAGTAAGCCGTGTTTCAGTGCATGTGTCTTCATAAAGTATAAGAGCAGCGTAACCCTCGGCTACACAAGACTGAAACTAAAGCTGGCAGTAGGCTGTGTAGTCTAACTGTTTAGGTTAGTTTATTATGTATCGTACTGGTAATCTGATCAGCTGGCTGAGACAAAGAACCCCCCCCCCACCCCCTACCAGCCCGAACGTTACCTGCAGCAGTGAGTGACATCAGCAGAGGACAGGAGGAAGGACTGATACTGACTGATGGAGGACAGGAGGAAGGACTGATACCATAAAAAATTGATTTATAGGGCAAACAACAGCATTGTTTTGCATTTTGTGTCTTTGAATAAAAGGCTACTTTTTCAGTCATATATTTTCATCATTCAAGTTTTGTTAAAATGATTGTTATAATATCGTATCGTATCGAGATCGTGAACCCAATATCGTGTATCGTATCGTGAGCTGAATGAATCGTCACACCCCTATCGATGAATCACTTGATCTATAAAATGTTAACAAATTGTGCAAAATGTCCATCACATGTTTCCAAAATGAAAATGAAGACTTTTGAAATTTCATTTTTTATTTTTTGTAATACCAACAGTCCAAAACCTAAAGACATTTAGTTCACTGTCACAGCGTAGTATGGAAAATCAGAACGTTTTCACATTTAAGAAGCTGGAACCAATTAAGTTATTTTTCTGAAATAAATAATATAATTAACCGACTTCTTGTTGCAGCTCTAGAATGGATTGAATAAACAGTTAATTTAAAAACAATATTTACTGTTTAAACATTTCGGCATTTACTTATTTAAAATAACTGATGGAATGAATATAAATCTCAGGAGAGAAGATTATTGATGTCATTATTCATGTTTAGATGTTGTCTCATATAAGTCATCATTACAGAAGATATTGTTGGTTGCATCATTAAAATATTGACTGATAAAGATAAAGCATTAGGCTGAATTGAAACAGAACAATCAGTATTCATTATGGGTTTACCACCTTTTTATTCACCATAACATCGCTGTAGTGATGGAGGAGGTGCAATAATGGAATATATTGTATGCATTTGTCTTCCCTGATTTGTCACTGATAAATAAAGGACAGGAAAAAGTCCACCTCTAATGATTTCTATTATAGAAATGGAATTGCATCGACTTCCCTTACGCAGTGGAAAAACAATAAAGTGGATGAAAGGAAATGAAAGCAGTTTCATTAACTAGTCATCAACACTCTGTAGACAAGGTGAGGGCTATTTTCCTCCCCAGTCTCTCGTCATATTAGGATGATATTGAGGGAAGTACTGTACTGTTTGTTCTCTCACAAAGCGGCAAATTATGCATCTCTTCCAACAGATTGACAACATCCTGACATGATGTCCTTATCAACAAATGCATTTGGCACAATATCATCTTCATATCTCTCGTTAAACCTTCGTCTCTCCTCGTCACAGCTTCACAGGGAAAAACAATATCACATATTTCAAGGTTACATGGTTACAAGGTTCATTTATAGTCATTCTACAACACAAGGTTGCACAATGAAACCTCTTAGTCTCTTTGTGCTACACAAGAAAACAAGTAAACAAACAAATAGGGGTGTCATTATTCTCTGAATCCACGATTCGATTTGACCTTTAATTTTAAGGTCACAATTCAATTTGATTTTCGATTTAAACATGTCGTTGTTAGACTATAGAGTCTTGATTCGTAAAACTCAATATATCATTGGTTTTATGACTACTTTCATTTACACCTTCAACAAAAAGAAGATCCACTCGATGGCAGGAGTGTACAACAACAACTAGAGTTTCTCAGAGTTTACGAGTCACACCTGAATGCACCATGTCGCCTACATACTTTACACTACATAAACCCTGCTTTACTGTACATAGGGGTGTAGACACACACACACACAAACGATTTAAAGAGGAGACAATGTGACCGAGGCAGAAATCGCCAAAGAGTTGAATGAGCGCTGTTTTCTTTGGTTGCTGTAGTCTCAGTTGTTTTTTTCCTTCGGATACACGCAAGTAGGCGGGGGCGGAGAGAAAATAAAAATACTGTGAGAATCCCCGATCCTGCTTTTGATTTTGATGGTCAAAACCAGAAGCTAATTTCTATCAATTTCCAATTTAGAATCAAAATTGTGACAACCCCTACAAATAAATAATAATTAAAGGGACTATTTGTAACTTTCAGAAATGCTTCTTAACAGCGACACCTGTGGCCGTGAAATCAACAAAAGTCAGCGTCGGGCTCGCGCTTGTGCTCACTCTAAATGGACATGAACGAGCATCGCTCAAAACAGTGAGGTGACGCACGTCAACTAAAAGTACAATATCACTCTATATTTCAGCTGCTAGGCAGTAATGTTAGCAGACCAGATGAAGGTCTCTCCATGAATCAATGCTGATACTGTGTTTGCTTCTCCTGCCTCCGCACAGGCTTCAGCAGCGGGGCTCCCCAGCGAGAAACTCGTCTCCCTCCGCCCGCAGCCGGAGAGAACAGGAAGACACCGGCAACCGGTCGGTAACGAGACGGTAACGTTTCTCTCTGCGGAGCCCCGTTACTTCTCAAGACACGGAGAACCTCTGTTGGTCTGGAGGAGCTGCAGCAGTTATTTCTGCACAAACGTCCACTGTACATTCACTAGATATTCTCAGAGCTAAACTAACTCTTCTGCAGGGTGGAGTGAGCGCGCGTTCACGTCTAGAGGTAGCGCGAGTACGTGAGAACGCGCGCGCTGTCTGAGTGAAGGCGAACAGGCAGAGGAGACGAAATAGCAGCCACACGCTAGCGCGCATATGCGAGTGCGCATGTGTGCCGACCCGCTACATTTATACGTCTAGGTTTAGGCAGTATCTATTTTTTCATACCTTCATATCTTCCTGACATTTCACCGGGGTATAGACGAATTTGGCGACTGCTTTGTGTGTTCTGAGATCTAGCGGCGCCGTCATTACTAAGTTGTAGTGAGTCTACTCTCTGCTAACCATGTTGACTGGTGAGTACGTATTTAAGATGGATTAAAGTCAAATTGACAGCTTTTACGAGGATACCTATGTTCTGTTTGTGTTTTCAACAGCTGCCGTCACTACGAGCAACCACAACGCTTTCGGCTGAAAGTCAGATAACACGGTTTGCAGACACTTTGTAGGTGTTCTGTTTGTGATGCCAACCAATTAATGATGTTTACTTTGTGGTCATGAGGTTGCCCTAGTTAGAGCAACTAATGTTATATTTCACAATAACACCACAGTTAGTTGATTGAGTTGAATTATTCTGTGGGACCACCGCAGCCCACGAGACAGTGTCTCAGCCCACTAATGTTGTTAGCTAACGTTAGCTAAGCAGTGTTAACTTAGCTGACGTTACTTGTTCACTATGTTAGGCAACTGAGAACTGCTCAGATTGTTCCCGAACCCCTAGACATCGTTGTCAAAAGTAACGTTACATAGAAAGTAAAGGTAAAAGTAGAACATTTTACACTTCTTAGGGCAGCTTGCATTCAAACGTGTGCATATTGTAGGGAGGCAAAACCGCAGTAACTGTGCAAATAAAGAAATTTGGCTTTAAGATGTAACATATGATTCAAGGCCATGCTTTTGATTACAGTATCGATTTGTGCATCGCTGGAACTTAAAATTAAAAAGATAAATAAAGACTACTGAGTGATGAAAGAGAGGAATGGTGCGCTGAGATGAACTGTAGACGTTAAATCAAATCAACCCTGTATTCCCATGATAGCGAGCTCATCGATCTGACAAGCTCAGGTTTTTTAAGCAACACACAGCTGCCCGTCCTGAGACTGAGCATTAATGCTCACATTTATGGTGATCTGCGCTGCGTGGCCTAAGTAAACATCCAGGGAAGTTAGGCAGCTGAGGGGCTTAAAAGTGCTATTTCATGAACAAGCTTTTACGGTTTGTTTACTATCTAGAAAGCACTTAAAGATCTGACTTATACTAGACAGCCTCAATTTCCGGTTAGGCCGAAATCGGAGGCAGGCTGTTCATGCCACAGCGAGCATTGTTTGTTGTCCAGATTAATCAGTCTTGATAAGAGATGGGGAAAAAAATATGCGTCTGTTATGGAGTAGACGGCATACCTTGAGGTTGCTATGGTGACTGGCAGGCAGCAGACACCTGTGAATTAACATCAGTGCCGCAGCAACAGGGTCTTAATTAGAGACGCAGGGAAAGAGCAGGACGGCCGTGCGTTATTCTGGCCCTTTATCAACGTACTGCTCCATGAAATCAAAGAGAATTAGCTTTCAAATGAACAGGTGTCATATAGAGGGAGGCAGGGATGGAGAGAATGAGTGTATTTACACAAACTCTGGCTGGTTTAAATGCAACCTGGTCCTCAGGACATTTTCTTTTGTGATCATTATTATTTGAACAGAAGAGATGTAGACATACAATAAGCAAAACAGCAGTGAATAAAGGTAATCAAACAAAAAACTATATATAAAGGCCTGGTCAGTAAGATTTAACAATAATATGACAGACCACAAAAAGCACACATATTAAGTCACTCACTACATACTGACAAATAATACATACTAACATATTGCACATATACAGTATATATATACAGTATATATATATATATATATATATATATATATATATATATAGTAAGGGACAAAGTGATAACTACTAAAGTAAGACGTTATTTAAAATCAATACATATGGGGACAGGGGGACAGGAATGTATAATATAGTGGACAGATTTTCTTTCACCACTTTTAAGAAATACAGAATTCAGAGCACATTTATTGCCTCCACATGGCTCTCAACATGGTGACTGCTGAGCCGGCGGCTAGCAGCTAAAGGTGCTAAAAGCGGCAACAGTGTTTACTTGGGGGAAACTGGAATTGCAGATAGGGCTTCAATTATCATACATTAAGAAAAACCAAATCACTTACTTTACTACTTTACTGTATCAGTTTCATGTTATATTAATGGCTGTTTGGACATTTGCCTCAGAGTAATTTAATCTAATTTTAATATCCATATGTGTTATTATTATATACATACACTCACCAGCCACTTTATTAGGCACACCTGTTCAATTGCTTGTTAACACAAATAGCTAATCAGCCAATCACATGGCAGCAACTCAATGCATTTAGGCATCTAGAGGTGGTGAAGACGACTTGCTGAATTTCAAACCGAGCATCAGAATGGGGAAGAAAGGGGATTTAAGTGACTTTGAACGTGGCATGGTTGTTGGTGTCAGACGGGCTGGTCTGAGTATTTCAAAAACTGCTGATCTACTGGGATTTTCACGCACAACCATCTCTAGGGTTTACAGAGAATGGTCCCAACAAGAGAAAATATCCAGTGAGCGGCAGTTGTGTGGACGGAAATGCATTGTTGTGATGTCAGAGGTCAGAGGAGAATGGGCAGAGTGGTTCGAGATGATAGAAAGGCAACAGTAACTCAAATAACCACTCGTTACAACCAAGGTATGCAGAATACCATCTCTGAACGCACAACACGTCCAACCTTGAAGCAGATGGGCTACAGCAGCAGAAGATCACCCGGTACTAACACCGGACACTTTATGAGGTACACATTGTACCTCATAAAGCGGCCGATGAGTGTATATTATGTATATAATCATCATTGTCTGCAATGTTTTGAATATACAGACCCAATGAGGACTGATCGGACTCTTCATGGCCCTTTTTTAACGCTTGTGTCCTAACTATCATTTGTCTTTGTTTGTCTCACTTTTGCACTCGAAGCGGCTGCTGCTCTCCATCCATCTTGGTCCTTTATTGACTCTCAAGCTGTGATTGAAAAAAAAAATCTATATACATTATACACATCTGAGTGAAGCCCTTGGAGCTACACTTTATATTCAGTGCCTTACAGTACTTTACCACCGGAATTGGCCACGAGTATACATATACACTCATCAGCCACTTTATTAGGTACACCTTGCTGGTACCGGGTGGTCTTCTGCTGCTGTAGCCCATCTGCTTCAAGGTTGGACGTGTTGTGCATTCAGAGATGGTATTCTGCATACCTTGGTTGTAACGAGTGGTTATTTGAGTTACTGTTGCCTCTCTATCATCTCGAACCACTCTGCCCATTCTCCTCTGACCTCTGACATCAACAAGACATTTCCGTCCACACAACTGCCGCTCACTGGATATTTTCTTTCTTCTTCGGACCATTCTCTGTAAACCCTAGAGATGGTTATGCGTGAAAATCCCAGTAGATCAGCAGTTTTTGAAATACTCAGACCGTCTGGCACCAACAACCATGCCACGTTCAAAGTCACTTAAATCCCCTTTCTTCCCCATTCTGTTGCTCGGTTTGAACTTCAGCAAGTCGTCTTCACCACCTCTAGATGCCTAAATGCATTGAGTTGCTGCCATGTGATTGGCTGATTAGCTATTTGTGTTAACAAGCAATTGAACAGGTGTGCCTAATAAAGTGGCCGGTGAGTGTAATACCTATAGATGTAGAGAAATATCATATACTATTACTATTATGTGCCACCTGATGTTAGGCATCGGAATAATGATTTAGTTTGGTGAACCAGCAATGAGCCTTGAGATTAAGCTTCGTAAAAATTTAAATTAAATTATTTTTTAACTTTTATAGTTGATTGAAAATCAGTGTTTCACCGTGTGGTTGAAAGTCTACAAGTGTCAAAGGTGATGTCGCAGTGACACACTTCTACATCATGGCAGCAACGTCAGAAGTTAACCCATTGGAGGTCTGCAAAAAGGGGATTTTCTGCTGCTGTTAAGTTACTCCAAAGTTACTCTCTAATATTTAAATGAGTGAACAAATGAATTAAATAAAAAGGTTTTCTAGAACTATAATTGCTGTGAAACTAATGTGTCATTAAAGTTATAGCGAAACGGAAGTTAAGAACATCTTTAGCTTCTGTACTGTCAGTATTCCTCAGTGAAACTAAATATTTGAGCGGTGTACTACAGTTACAAGAGGAATTTAAATCAAATCCTAAGCATTTGATTGGACCGCTAAAAAGTAGGCGGGCTTATAAGTGCGGTACGGAGCTAGAGAGGTCTGTGGCTACACACATAGGCCTCCCTTGTCCCTAAAAGTTGCCGATTGATTGATTGATGGATGGATGTCATGATATTATTGGTTAAAATTGGTTGGTCCTAGCTTACGCGAGCACACGTCATGTTTTGTTTTACAGGAAAAGAATGATGATTGCATTTTCATATAAAATACGAAGACATTGATTATTTTTGTAATTGTTTTGCATATATTGTTAAATAGGTACACAATATGATTGGACATGTGATCTAAAAGGGTTAAAAAGAGGTGGATTTTGATTGTTTCTTGAAACACTGATGTTTGTAATTTGGAAGATAACATTTCAGCACGGTGCTTGAAAGCAGACATACCGTATAATCTTGTTGAAATGATGTTCATCCTCTCTGTGTTCTCTCACCTGAACCTGGGCGTGACTCGTCTCTAAAATGATTAAAACGATTCGATTTCAAATTCTTTAACGCCTTAATTCCTTGACTTATGTCAGAGAAAAGCAACAGGGAGGCTATTTAAACCCTGAAAATGTCTCATTTATATCCATCTCATTCAGGTGAAACACAATTTCATCCCTGCTGATGAGTTATTCGGTTCCATTTTGTGGAATTCCTTTCACAGTTTCTTTTTCCAATTTCCACGTGTGAGTCATGTTGTGCATTGCTAATTTATTGATTTACAGAATTAAACAGGTTTATGCTGTAAAAGCTCTAAGTTGCTCAAAGTACCTAGAGAGAGTGCCGTGGATGACACTTGTGTATTCATTGTCATTCAGAACCAACATGTCTGTTGTGTCATCTTCCCCTGATAAATTATTCATCGTTATCATTGTTAACATTCAAAGATCTTCATGATCTGGCCGTCTCATCAGGTAGATGTACCAGAACATGACCTAACACCCTCTGATACACTTTCAGTCGTATACTGAGGTCCATAGTGACAACAGATGAGTGAGAGTTAGCGGCCAGAGTTAAAGGGACTGTTTGTAACTTTTTAAGCGTATAAATGTAGCAGGTCGCCACACATGCACGCTCGCATATGCACGTTCGCGTGTGGCCGCTGCCTCTCCTCCTCTGCCTGCCTGCCTTCACTCAGACAGCGCGCGCGTTCTCGCTCAGCTCGCTCCACCTCTAGACGTGAACGCGCGTTCACTCCACACTGCAGAAGAGTTAGTTTAGCTCTGAGAATATCTAGTGAATGTTCAGTGGACGTTTGTGCAGAAATAAAAGCTGCAGCTCCTCCAGACCAACAGAGGTTTCCCGTGTCTTGTGAAGTGACGCAGCTCCTCAGCGAGTAACGTTATCGTCTCGTTACCGGCCAGGTGCCGGTGTCTCCCTGCTCTCTCCGGCTGCGGGCGGAGAAAGCAGAGAGACACGCTGCAGAGCCCCGCTGCATCAGCCTGCGCTGAGGCAGGAAAAGCCAACACTAGGATCAGCATTGATTCATGGAGAGACCTTCATCTGGTCTGCTAACATTACTGCCAAGCAGCTGAAATATAGAGTGATATTGTTGTTTTAGCTGACGTGTGTCGCCTCACTGTGTTAAGCGATGCTCGTTCAGGTATGTTTAGAGCGAGCAAGCGCGAGCTCGACGCTGACTTTCGTTGATTTCACGACCACAGGTGTCGCTGTTAATAAGCAATTCTGAAAGTTACAAATAGTCCCTTTAAGTTACAGCCTTAAACTCAGAGATTGTTACTTCCTTTCTGTAGACAAACAAGGTTTGAGACGAGAAAATGAAATGAACCATTGGATTAATGAGCAATTGTCTTATATTAGTGCCTTAGTAATTATTTGTGTTGTGTAGTAGGAAATGTCAGATTGGTGCCCCTCATTCTGCCTGTCACCTCTTTTAATGAGCGAGTAAAGGAGGGTTTTTAAATTGTCACAAAAGCTCCTGCAGAGAAGGTTTGCATGGAAACTCTGGCGGGTGCTTATCGAGACGGTTTATGTTCCAGACAAAGTAGAAAGAACTGTTGTTTTTGCAAACAGCGTTAAGACACATTTTAATCTCTAGAGAAGATCTCTAAAGTTGTTTTTTTTAAGATTTGTGACTGTAATTCTTTATATCTTACTAGTAGCTGATGGAAAAATAGAGAGATGGACTTTATAAATGTATGTAAATGTGGAACTTTTAAAAGCTTAAGTGCTTTTTTGGAAATCTTACATGCTAGTGGTTTTGAATTGAACAGTGCATTATATGAGATTGATGTTTCATAGAACTGAAAGGTTTCTTTGCATGTTTTGTATGGCATCTGGATGTTATAGGAGCTACATCATGGTGAAGGTTTAATCAATTGTTTTGTATACAACATATTTAATATAATCATATCTTACACCGGAAGAGAGCTGGGCTAAGTAGAGATGCTTAGTTTTAATTACGTATTATAAGCTGCTTAGAGCTAGTGTTAGGGAGTTAAACAGGTCATAATTATCCTCTCTGTCTCTACCTCTCAAGACCAAAGTGAACAGTCAAAACAAGAGAATTTCTCTTTATTAAAGCAGAGAAACACAATGTGCAGGCACCCATTGTGCTAGACTTCTCAGCGTCTGATTTGTCTTTACTGCCATGGCAGACGGCACCAATGCTTTTACTCAATCTCAGTTTAGCTGATTTGAATGTGCAGGTGCAGGAAATGACACTTTCTGCCAAAGAAAATGCCATCAAGTAGTACAAAGACGTTCATTCTTTGGTTGCAGCCAAACACAACCTGTTTTCCCATTCCACAGTCGCCTACGCTCTCCACACACATTTCTGGGAAGCATGTTATTAACTGTTGACTTACTATGTGTGCTCTCACTGTTCTGGACGGCTGGGTATGGTGCAGAGCCGGTTAGTGATGTTTGCAGAGTTCATGCATTTCGGGGATAAGGACGGGGAAAACTACCCACTGTGAACAAGAGAGAGGAATGAAAGACACATCTATGACAGAGAGAGAGATAGAAACTGAGAAATGTTGTGATTGTGCTACATGTAGAATGTTAGGGATGTTAATAATTAACCGTTTAACCGTTAACCGACAATAAGATTTTTGATCGATCAGTTTAACAGTTAGAAGAAATATTAAGAATAAAAAAAAGCTTAGCAAAACTCAGAGGGCCTTAAAGGTAAGCCTCCGCCTGTGTACGGAAGTTCATTAAGCTTAACGGTGTTCGTTACAGAGCGCATGACATGATTTCAACGGCGATGAATGAAAATTCAAAATGTCAAAATATTAGATTGATGTAATAAACATTAACTTTATTGACCTTTTATAAAATAACACTGCCGTAACATCAAAATTGCGCACACGATTACGTGCAAACAGCGTCTGTGTTGACAGAGTTGCTGCTGCAGGACCAAGCAGTCAGTGCGCGCCATTGATGTTAAAAATGCCCATTTCAAAGCGTTTATTCAACAAAGGGTAATATATTTAACAACTTGCGATAGCATAATAATCATTTCATACAGACTACAGTACTGTGAGAAGTATAAAATAGGTCGAAAAGTACATTTTTTGCTGCTCTAGTCATCTCCCCTCTCAAGCTGCAGTCGGGACTGGAGCTTCCCCTCCGGACGCTAGCTCCTCGCACCTCACAAACTTACTACAATCTCACACGAACAAATGGCGTGGAGGTCTCTTGCTTGGTTGGGAATGAAAGAGGGGGAACTGAGGACGACATATATACATTTTATGCATGACCTGGAAGTATTTATTCAGCGATCAGTGAAAAAAAGATCATCTGTATAATGCAAGTTATAACATTTGTCAGTGATATTTAAAAACAGCACCTTACACCTCAGTGTTGATGTGTGCTTGTACCTTCTGGCTGAAGAGAGCCAAGAAAAGATGATGAGGCGTAGCTAAATGAGGGCCAGTGATGATAATACGAGGCCCAGACGCTGAGAGTGTGATTACCACAACAAAGACTCTAATTGAGGGAGCAATAGTGAATAGATGCTTCAGAAAATCAGCTGTACCTTCATCATCTGCAGTTGACACGCATGACGTATGTTGGAGACGCAAATAGGAGCTGGTCTGGTTATTAGCAAATATTAAAGAGAATTATTAATATCAATAAAATCAATATTAATAGAATTATCTATATATATATCTATATATATATAGATATATATATCTATATATATATATGGGAGTTACAGTAGCCTATTTTTTACTGAAAACATTGAGTCCATGGGTGGAGTTAAGGATTCAAGGATCATGTGACTGAGTTCAATGGCTCAGACACTATTTTGGAGAGGCGGGTCCCAACACGTATGACATAATCATGTGAGCAGACACATATAAACACACATCAGTCCGAATAAAACATTGTTTTTGCCTCTAAATAAAGCCTAGGTAGGCACTCAAGAGGACAGAAATAAAGTGTTTGGTGAGGATAATTGTTGCCATTTGTTTGTCTCACCCAGTGTGACGTGGAGACGAAGAGTGAAGAGTGAACATAACAAACCAGTTGAGACAGTCGGCAGCCATTTCCCAGCTGTTATGTATCTCCAGTCTCCTCCCTGGTTGCATGTCGTCCACTGAGTTGTTAGAAGAAGGATACAGTCATCATCAAGGTAAGCAAACACCCCCAGGTCTCTTGACTGATTGAAGTTGCTTCCATATTAAATTATCTGTGCCAGGAGCATACAATAACTTATTTATAATTACTTATTTGACTTTAAATATATCTCAATAAACTTGAGACCAAACACATAACAAACCAGTGTCAACCAGTGAGTTGAATGGATTGTGTTTGTTTTGATCCTGTGAGATTCCTGGAATCAAATGACATTTATCGTGATACTATAGAAAGAGACAAATGAATTAGACAAGAATAACCCTTGGCCTCAGACTCGCGTCTGCTTTACTCGAACGATAATGTAACTTGTAACATCGGCGCCTGCTATGCATCGGTTACCATGTTGAAGTGGGGATTACATTGTTCTGTTACTATTTGTGGCTGTGATTCACTACCATAACTTTAGGGGGCGACAGCTACAAAGTAAACCGAAGTTAGAGTTTGTTTTATTCAGCAGAACAACAGAAAACACTAAATTACACAAACTAACTCTGAGTCTAGCAGAGGGATTTATTTGTCATAATGTTACCACTAAGAGAAACCACACATAGGGCTGTCGCGGTGAAGGATCTTCCCCTGCGGTGATAATGATTGGCTCAACAATGCGTTAAGTGGTAATATTGCCATTTTTTTTTTTTTTTTTTTTTTTTGCAAATTACTTAATTTATCCTGATTTTAGTGCTATCTATATAAATGAGCTTTATTGTTAGGTTATTGTTAGGTATATTGTTGCTTTTTAAATGACAAAGATGACAGTTTTAAAACTAATTAAATACTTGTTTATTGTTAAACGCAAAACACAGATTGATGCGCAGCTTGGTTTTTTTTTTCAGCTGAGACGCTTTGGTTGGATTTGGTTGCTATGATGCGGAATATCTGCAGAAGGGAAAATGTCCGCACAAGGTAGAGGACTTGCTCTGGATTGCAAAGAACTGAAAAAAAGAACAAATGTGAACATAGCGGTTGTGGCGGTTGCTTGCCATCCCCTGCGGTTGGCTTGTCAATAGAACGGTATTGCAATATTGCAGTTATTACGACAGCCCTAGCCACACATATTGCAAGATGCTCCCAAATTGCTTTTATTCATTTGCCAGCCCTTTGGTGAATTACGGGAGCTAAGTTACAAACTAGCAGCCACCAGACTATTTCCTGCAGTGTGTGAAGATCATTTGGATCGTAATGTTATGGGACATATTCTCGTGGGTAACTTACAAACTGCTTGTTGCCATGGCTCGAGTTGCAACCCTTGGTGGGTCGAGAGACCCTACCTGTTGCTAGTCACTCAGTCAGTGGGTTCAGCACACACCAGCTGTGGGCTCAGATGTTTTTGGTTACAATGATTGGATCAGCCACATGCACAACAAGGGATGTCACACAACAGTAAAACCAATAGACACTAAAGGAGAGCCCATCATGCACTGCCCACATAGGAAAAAGTACTTGTAATGTCTGTGATGTCACCTGTAGCTTTCTGAAGGGACGCTTTTAAACATGAGCTCCTTTGAAGTTGCACAACGGGTACCTGTCAAGTAGATGACAAAAAACCTCCTTCATATTCATTCAGTCTGTAGGAGTCAATTACGATCACTGCTTCAGTGTGTGTTCTCCTAAAGCGTACATGTCATGGCAACTTCACGGGAAGTTTTTTTTCCTTTAATGCGTCACAGGTAGAGCCTTATTATAGCTGATAATAAGCAGTGAGTGAACAGAGATTAAGGTTAACTCTTTATTTTCTTTATTGATGCGTCAGAGCAAAGGACACTCGCTCTCCATGTGTTGCTTCTATTTCAGTCCAGCTACACAGCAGAGAGGAAGTAAACATTGACATGGCATTTTCCACCAACTTAATATACAATTTTTATTTTACATTCAATTTCAACCTGTGCCATTTTGCTGCTTATGGTTATTGATGGGAAAATGTGCTGGGTCTCAGACAGATACACGTACAGACGACTCCATCCTGTCTACTTGCAGCTGAGCCAATTTTATGACTTTCAGGAGCCTTCTTGCTTCTGAGTATATTCATTCGCTCGCACCGGGCCGAGGGCAGAGGGGCTTAAACGTATTGATTGGTCACAGAGCTGTGGGAGGCACAGATAGGAATCAAACCTCCAGCTGCATTTGGGGGGATTGAGTGTGAGGGTGGTGATAGTGATGGTCTAAGCTCGCTGTGATGTGCTGTCTTTTTTGATTACGACACTACAGTTCATGTGTTTCGATTCTTGAATGGACTGCCGATCTGTCCGAGTTGTTTCCCTGCCTTCTGTCCATGTATGAATTAATCAGTGCTTCTATTTCGGGTTTGCATGTTTATTCCAGGCTCCAGCGGTTATTCTGAGGTGGTCTAATTTTTCTGTCGTGATCCCTCTTCTCACCAGGCAGCATGAAATTAACCTGAAGCAGAATGGGAGCAGGGAGAGATGAGGAGTTGTTTTGAGACCCAATTGCTCCCTCAACTCCATGTGAAGGACACTGTGTGGTACTAACTATTTTAGGCCAGCACAGCATTTTGGTTTCCACAAAACACCTACTGAGATAAATGGCTGCACATTCTGGGCTCATCTGTTTTGTCTGAACATGCTGGATGAGACCATTTTTAGTCTTTCCATGAGCCTAAAGAATGCAACCATTGGTTTTGATCATATTTGACTATCCTCTTCACGGAGTCCGCCATGTTGCACCGCCGTGTTTCTATAGTAGCCCAGAACGGACAAACCAAATTCTGTTAACTTTTCCTGCTTGGGCCAGAGTCGATAACATTACTCGCTCCCATTGTCGCCGCCGCTCTCTCTCTCTTGCTTCACCACTCACTTCCCTCGTACACACACACACACACTCTAAGCACTAGCTCTGCTCCAAATGACCTACGTTACTCTTACAACTGTCTCTAAATACGGCTATTCGCGTTTTCGTGTCGGCCACTGTAGCTCTCTTACACGCTTGGCACGTTGGAGAGGCTTCAGTTTGTTGCAATCTGCAACCTCACCACTAGATAGCATCAGATCTTACACAATGCTCCTTTAACTATGAAGCTACAACCAGTAGCCAGTTAGCTTAGCTTAACACAAAGACTTGAAATGGGAAACAGCTCTAGCCTGGTAACAAAGGTAACAAAATCCACCTACCAGCACCTCTAAAGCTTGCTAATAAATACTTATCTTGTTTATTTAATCTGTTTAAAATACATTAAACCCATCCTAAGCATTTAGGAGCAGTGGGCGGCTGTAAAGTGCCCAGGGAGCAGGTTCAGTGTCTCCAACCGTGTGGTTAAAGGACGATCCGCTCAACCCACTGAGCTACAGCCACCTCTACTCTCCCCCAGAAAACAAATAAGCATATATCCCAAAATGTCAAATTACTCACAGTACTTTAAGACCTTCAGTTTGAGATTTATAAACTTTACCGACAGCAATTTCCATTTATATTATATCCTCACCTGTTGCATCTCTGATTTGTCTACTCTTCTTATTCCATCCCCTCCTCTCACCTCCAGACTCATCTGGTCACATTGTCTGTGGCTGCAGATTTAGTCGAGTGATGAGGGGATTAGCTGTAGATCTGGTTTGCTTTTTCTCTGCAGAGCCATGTGCTCCCAAAAAAGCAGACAGACAAGGGAGTGTAGATTTCTTTTACAACCTGGCTTATTAAAGCAAAACTTCACCCACCAAATGGCCATCTGTCTATCAATTACTCACCACGTGTTACCTTGAATTCTTGAAGAAAACTTGTTTTTCTCACATGCCTTCATGGCGAACGGAGAATCCTTGATGAATTGAAGTAAATGGAGGCCAGGTTTAACAACACTATATCAAAACATCTGTTTACAAACTCTCACACTTCAATTCATCAAGGATTTACTCTGTTTTCGGATTCTCCGTTCATCTTTGACGCATGCAAGAAACACGACGTTTTCTTCAAGAATTCAAGGTAACACACGGTGAGTAATTGATATACAAATGGTCATTTTAAGGGTTAAGTATTCCTAGTAGTCACTTTTACTCTGCTTTAGCACCCACACTATGCCTCACTTTATACTGCAGCAGCTTTTTAGAATTCATTGTTTAAAGGCGACGTAATTTGCCGTACTTTTTCCCAATTACAAGCTCCATTGATAAAGATAGAGCCAACGAGACCGCAGCAGCTGAGTAACACAGATAATGAGCCGCACTTCATTATGATTTTTCATTTCAAATTTCTCTCTCTTTTGGAAGAAGCTCTTCACGAGTTTTCATGGTGTGCAATAACAATCCTTCATAGGTCACACTTTGGGGCACCCTTGCAAAGCTAATTGAAATCTTCAAAATTATATGAAGAGTATATTACCAAATTGTGTCTCAGCATTTCAGATGACAAAGCCTGCAGTCTGAAGATTTCATGAAGCCTAATTTAATTTTTTTTATCATTTTATTCACCCATTGTTCTCGGTTATGTGTTGTAAAATGCCAAACTAAGGAAAAGTCAAATTAGTGCGATGATATTTAAGCTTAAAGGGATAGTTTGGGTGTTTTGAAGTGGGGTTATATGAGGTACCTATCCATAGAAGATGTATTACTTACAGTAGTTGACGGTCGGCACGCCCCCAGCATCAAGAAGCAGACAGGAGTAACGACACCGGAGCAAAACAATACAGTATTGTGGACGGCAGAAAAACCTTACCTAAAAAAATCAGTATCCGTTTAAGTGTACGCTATATTAAGAATATTTTCCCTAATTTATCTTGCCGTCAGACAGCCCTTTCCAATGGGGAACTAAACTAAGAGTGAAACTTATATATGCTCTCTCCAAAGCCAGCAGGCTCAGGTGACAAAAACAGTATAAATACGTTTCACTTTCAGCTCAGTTGGCCATCGGAAAATATTGTATATACTGATATTGATTTTTTGACATTGATGTAAACTGCAGAAGGCATACAACCGCTAATTCTAGTTTTATTGTCTGTGCTAAGCACTGCGGTGTCCACTGAAGAACAAAGGTCTTGCTCAATATATTTGTGACCTTCATGGCATGTTTGATGTAATAACTGCAGCTCGAACGCCAAAGCAAGAACTCTCAAAACAAAGAGCAAATAATAGACCTGTTGGTGGGCAGTGCTTCACATCTTTCAGCATTTTTCATTTTACAAACACTTAGTTTAAAACATAATTTCATTGCTCCCTCGTCCACAAGAAGATGTACGACAATCTTTCTTCCCAATGTTTCACCTCCACCGCTGATCTGTATTTTACCTTCATAACTGTGTGGATATAAGTTTAACAGGAGAATACGGTGGTGGAGAGACAGTTATGATATACCAGCCAGCTTTTCAATTCAAACAATCAATTGTAGTGAATGAAAATACCTGAACTTATGGTGAATGTTTTTGTCAACTTGTCAAAAAGTCATGACAAACTTTCTGGACAGTTGACTACTTGGATGTTTATCCAATTTGACCTTGTGGTCTCTTCGCCAGTGTTAGGAGAAGGAGAACATGTTATTTGGTTCGGTTCTTCATTTCAGGGTGTCTCAGCTTTTGTGGTTGAATCAGTTGTGTGACCGCAGGGTGAAATCCAGCCTGTGTGTTCTTGTCAGCGGCTTTGATGACAGACCATGTAGACATTAACTGGAAGTGAACCAAGACATGATCTCAGTGACGTAGCAGGGAGCCGAGGATCTTGTGGGAATTGGCTCGTCTCTTTTACAACAGGATCCAACTCTACAGTGTAGGGGTATTCAACCCCCTGACCCGACCTCAACAAAACCATTTGGGGGATGAGAGAGAAGTAGTTTGTTTCAAAATAATGTGGGTCAAGCACCCTTTTCTTCTTTTTTTCACCCAACATAAACACACACATTTGGCTAACCAAGCTAGCTGTGTGCATGCTGCACAACCTGTATACTTCAAAAGAGGTAAACTGATGTAACAAACATGTCCTGCAAGACTGTGATTTGACTGAAGTCTGTCATCTCCGCAACAGAGGAGGCGAGTGTAAAGTTCGCAATGACCGTCTTGGACGCTTCAGCCCATTGCTGCGATACGTCAGCGTCGCCGCCACATTGGGGAGGTCAGGACTGGCCTGTAAACACATACAAGTGAACGGTGGAGCTGCTGTTTCTCTGGATGAAAAGCACTGTAACGTTTACATTTCTCAACCAATTTCAATGAGTCGTTTTCATATTCAAGGATTTATGATCTACGAGAAGTAGAAAAACAAAATTTTGTCTCCAGTTACTTAAAATCTCGATTCTAGGCTATAATCGCTGCTAGACACTCAAAAGAGTGTGTATCAACGTTAGCTAAATACTTATGTGGTGGAAAATAAGGAATTTTGCGGAGAGTTAATGTTACTGTTCCACAATTGAAACATACCGTAATTTCCCTTTATGTCAGAGAGACAATAAGTGCCCCAACGTGCTTTTAAAGTGCTTTAAAAAAGCAACAGTTAGCTTTTGTCTCATAAACAAACGCCCTGAATACATCAGTGTTCCTCTGTCGCTTGTGAAATGATCTGCCTGCAGATATGATGAATACCTGCAGGCAGATTTTTCATTAGAATCCAATACTCGTCTCTCTCACACCAGCCCTCTTTACCCCTCCTCCCTCCCCCACAGGGAGCATTATCTCTCTGCTTTCTCAACCTCAGCCTCCATTTTTTTGCACAATCTCTTCTCCCAGTCCCCTCTTTAATTTCACTTCTGGTCGGCTGAGACACACACACACACACACAGATATCTCCTCACTGCGTCATGGCTGTAGGGTAGCTGCATTGTGTTGAAATGACATCATACTCTCATTTGCTCACTGTTGACTGTTGCCACAGTAACACTGTGTTAAGATTATAGTAGGGCTGCCCCTTCTTATTTGATTGGTCGACTAATCTGTTGTTTTTGGTCTTAGTCAAGATTTCTTAAGTCGTTTAGTCGTTTTTATGCTTTTTTCATGCTGAATGACTTATTTCCAAGAAACTTATGAGCACATCTCTGGTAAACACGATTTAAAGTAGTGCTTTTGTGTGATTCTGTTCAGATCAACTAATTGATTAGTCGACAAAATTGCATGAGTGTTATTCAACTAAGAATTTCTTTAGTCGAGGACAGAAGATTGAACCTTAACATAATGACAGTAGAATTTACCAGAGACGAACCTGTTTAAGAAAATCTGAGGATCAAACCAAAAAGCAATTAGCAGATGGAAAGAAAGAACCCACAGGTGGACAAAAGTGTGTGTGTGTGTGCAGCGGCTACCTGCTGCTCTTGTTGAAACACTTTTGCTCTCATTATTAGTGGCGGCATTAATGTTGAGGTTTATAGTTATTTTAAATAACATTAACAAACTGCCATTTAAACTCCTACTTTGTAAAGAATCGATTTAGGGCAATCCTTTCTTTGCTTCAGTAAGCTATAGGTAAATATTAGGGATGTCAATGGGTTAAATAGTTAATCGCGATTAATCGCAAATTAATCGCACTTTTTTTATCTGTTCAAAATGTACCTTAAAGGGAGATTTGTCAAGTATTTAATACTCTTATCAACAATGGATGGGACATATATGCTTGCTTTATGCAAATAGCAAATGTATATATTTATTACTGGAAATCAATTAACACAAAACAATGACACATATTGTCCATAAACCCTCACAGGTACTGCATTTAGCATAAAAAATGTGCTCAAATCATAACATGGCAAACAGCAGCCCAACAGGCAACAACAGCTGTCAGTGTGTCAGTGTGCTGACTTGACTATGACTTGCCCCAAACTGCATGTGATTATCATAAAGTGGGCATGTCTGTAAAGGGGAGTCTGGTGGGTACCCATAGAACCCATTTACATTCACATATCTTGAGATCAGAGGTCAAGGGACCCCTTAGAAAATGGCCTTGAGAGTTTTTCCTCGCCAAAATCTAGCGTACGTTTGGAGCGTTACTTACCCTCCTTCACGACAAGCTAGTATGATATAGTTGGTACTGATGGATTCATCAGGTTTTGTAGTCTCATATGATATCAGTATCTTCACTCTAGCTTTAAAAATTGTCTGAAAAAATTCAGAAACATGTCTAAAAAATGTCTGAAAAGTAAAAAAAAAAAGTCTGAAAAATGTCCAACGAATGTTTATTAGTGGTATAGTATATTTAGTCTCCTTTTCAACAAGCTAGTATGATATGGTTAGTGCCCATGGATTCCTTAGGTTTTCTAGTTTCAAATGATGCCATCTTCTCTCTACCTTTAAAACTGAGCCCGCTACAACCTGCATTAAAATTTTGACAGCCCTAGTAAATAGTGTTGCAAAGTAGAAAATTCCCATTTGAAAGTATTCTTTTAATCATATATGTTAGTCGATCCACAAACACAGGGCTCCCCACTACTACAGGTTTCAATTATGTAATAATTTCAACGTTGTTTGTTTAGAGAAATAATCTGTTTTCCTTCAGTTGACATTGGCCAATACCTCTACAATACCCATGAGCATCATCAGCCGCTGTTGCTATGGAAAAGAAACCAATCAGAGACGCAAACCACAGCTGGAGTAAATTCAGAACACTTCATTGATGCAACTGGGAACAAAACATTGCACCATAGCTGCTGAAGGAATCCAAAAACCCAGAATAATAAAGTGAACTCATTTAAGATGCTGAATATATTGCCAGGTTTCTACAAAGAATAGCTGTGGCGGCTGTGGCTCAAGAGGTAGAGCAGGTCGTCCACTAATAGGCTCCTCCAGTCCACATGTCGAAATGTCCTTGGGCAAGACACTGAACCCCCAAATTGCTCCCCAAGGCTGTGCCATCGGTGTGTGAGTTTGTGTGAATGAATATTTAGATAAGATCCTGATGGGCAGGTTGGCACCTTGCCTCTGCCATCAGTGTATGAATGTGTGTGTGAATGATGACATGTAGTGTAAAGCGCTCAGTGGTCAGAAGTCCATTTACCACAGCTTTTGAGACGCTTGAAGAGTATTTTAAGCTCTGTCATTGGATGTTTCGTAGTTTTCTATGTACGCAGGCTTGTACCTTTGGGTCAGATATTTTCTAATGCAGTAACTCACCTTTTGTACTGATGATTCAACCTGCAGAGTTTCATGGTGCTCCAACTGCCAGTCGTCTTAACATTGACTCTACAGAAAATAAACCAAAACCTTCGACAACCAAAAATAACTCCTTCCACAACCACAGGTGCTTTTGTAAATGAGGAGGGATCTCCATAGAGAGCCTGCATCCTGCCTCACCTCTGGGTTAGCAGCTGATCCACTAGCTTCTGTAACTCAGTGCAGTCTTTCTAAGTAAAATTGAATGTGCTCATGAGGTTTACTGTCCGCATTTTGAGATGAATCGGCATCCACTACAGCACTTGCTATTACAAGTTGAAACCCTCGTGACTTTAAGTCAAACAATGATTAATTCGTTTCGTCTGTATCCATAATATCCACCTACGCTTTCTTCTAAAGGTGATGTGATGTGATGTCAGGATATCAGGATGATATCAGGACGAGGGGGCGACTCCTCTGGTTGCTAAAAGAAGTCTGATTGTATAGAAGTCTATGAGAAAATGAGCCTACTTCTCAATTGATTTATTACCTCAATAAACATTGTAAACATGAGTTTATTGTCCCAATTGCTAGTTTCAAGTCTTCTTCAATACAGCATGATGTTCATTTTGTAAATTATGATCCATTTAGAGTCAAATAGACCATAAAGCAGGGGATGCTTTAGGGCGTGGCTACTTTGTTATTGACAGGTCGCTACTACGGCGTTGTCCGTGTTTTCGTTTTACAACTTTAACCTTTTCACAGTGTGTTTTCAGTTCATGAAAGTTAATTATAACCTTTTTGGTGTGCCTAAAAACGTCTTATTCAGCATTCAGTTATACTTAACTCCAACTCTCGTCACTTTTGGTTCCAAAAACCAAGACAGCAACAGCCAAAATGCCATTTTGGACCTTTAGGCTTCAAAACGGCAGTCCACAAACGACCAAACTACCGTAGACTTATTACTGTAACTACATATTAGAATAATAGATCTGTATATTTCCTGTGGATCAGAAGAAAACATATATTTGCTGTGTGAAAAGTTTGTAAAGTTGGACTACAGCTTAGAAATGAAATGAAAAAATGTGATCAAAGGTACCAAAACTATTTTTGAACCTTAATTGATGACAGTTGCATAACAAGGACATAGCATCAATAGAATAGCAACAAAAGCACTTTGCCATGACCACAAAGCTCGGATGAAAGTAAAAAAAAAAAAAAGGCTTAAACATAACCTGTTGTGTTTTCTTTGATTTAGGGAACAGAGCCCTGGCGTTCCTTATTGAACCTTTTTATTAGATCGTTTTTTACAGTGTATTGGTGTCTCTTGGCTGTGCGTATTGAGTCTGTCCTCCAAATTGCCACACTAAATGAGCTGTGTTGATTGCTCATTTGCACTGTTTATAAAGGTTTAATTAATGTCTTTTAAATGCCTTCCTGCACATGAACACATTGTGGTCTAATTATGCAAAGTGCTCTGACTCTGGACCATATTCATCCACCAACATACTCCTTTATTGGGTAAAATAGGTCCTGCTTTTATACAATATTGTTAGGGATGCACCGATTGCGAAATTCTGTGCTGATACAGATATTTAAAATAATAATTTAGCCAATAGCCGAAACCAGTGTTTTTGTCTATTTAGTTTTTGCTTGCTTTAAAATCAATCAGTATTTCATTACACTGTCTTTGAATGAGCACAATTTCAATCATACAAATTTATGAAACAACCTTTAATATAACTTTTGTTCACATTAAAAATATTCTTATTCGTCAAAATTGTTCCTATTATTTTTTAAATAACCGCTTCAAAAGCCTTTTAGTTGCGATACAACTACCTACTCAATGAGCATAACTTTATTTACTAATGCTCACTGGCTTGTTTCTTTTATCATGAGCTTTTAATATTGAGTTTTCAAATACCTCAATATGGAAACACGGAGCGTTACTGTTTCTCCTCTCAGCTCGGGCTCAGCTTGTAACATCCATCCTTAGACTGTAAGTCTAAATATTCTCTTTTATTACAGTCTAAAGCCCTTAATGCAGTCACTCTGAAGTCTCTTAAGTCTTCGTTCCCAGCGATTCATGGCCCTGCGCTCCCCTGCTGTTGTCTTCACTGCAGACAGCTTGCCCATGCTTCACTGCCTGACTGATAAGGGGGAGAAAGAGTGAGACTAACAGACACAGGTGGGGGGGAGAGAGGAGCAGAGACGTAAAAAGAGATGAGGTTAGAAGGAGAGATGGGGTGAAGGAAAACAAAAGAGCAAGACAGAGAGACACTGGACGAGACGGAGAAAGGCAGACAGTCAGTGCCATTTCGTGAGAGGGAAGAGGAGTGGGTGGACAGGCTTTGAAGGAGGTGGGCGAGAGGTGGAGCGGAGGGAGGCTAAAAGCTTCATCACTCCTCATTCCCAATTTTATAACCCGTTTTATTCATCTGGGGCGACTCATAACATTCCTTCTCCTCCAGTGAATTAAGAAGTGTGTATCATCATATGAAATCACTGGCTGTGCCGGCTCTGGCGTCTCTCTCCTGCTTTAAAAGTTAAAATGATATCTGAGTCAACAAAGGGTCAGCATTTGCATTGTTATGACTCTTTTGATTAAGAATGATGGGCCCAGAGCTGCTTTCCTCTCCATTACCTGTCTAATTACACCTCCGGTGATGAAGGAGAGAAGAAAGGAAACCTCGTTATCTCTAAAAGCCTAACGTTGTTCTGGTTTGTGAGGATTAGAGCAGGAAAGTGGCAGTTTTCAGTGAGATTATTTTTAAAAAAGTATAGAGACAGAACAGTAACCCTTCAGAATTAGAAATTAACTATTAAAAACTGAACCGCAACAGCATTTTTCAGTTCATGTGCATAGAAACCCTTTCTTTTACAATGTACCTGGTAACTGCACTCGTACAGTCTTGCCAACGTCGACTGTCACGTTTATATGTTGTTGTTGCCTTTGTGAAAGCACCGATGATTGACAGTTGATTGCTCGCCGTGGGAGGAGTTTTCGGTCTGGCTGCTCTCTGTGAAAGGAGCCGGTGGCAGACTTGTGTATTCTGGATGGTGAGTTTTAAGATGTTAGCGGAGATTGGTGGTGTGTGCATCTCTGTGTATGTCTGTCTGTCTGTCCACGGCTAATCTTGCATACTACTGGACCCATCAGCCTGATATTTGTTGTGCTCATTCATGACTGTATACTCCACAAAGGACCTCTTGTGGTTGCAGTGATTCATACTCTTTCAAAACACACTGACAACACATTTTTACTGAAGCAGTTGTTGATCACCTGCAGACCCTACCAGCCGGTTAAGAGAAGTGAGGAGTTAGCAGTCAATGAAAAATATGTTTTGGAAAAGTGTGAATCACCGCAACCACGAGAGGTACTTGAGCATACAGTCATAAATGACCACAAAAAAATATCAAGCTGATGGGTTCAGTAGTACGCAAGATTAGCCGTGGACAGACAGACAGATACACACATGCATGCAAACACATGTATATGACACATGATCCCCCCACAGGCTTACGCCTGGCGGAGATAACAAGAGTTTATGATGCATCACTAATCACAGAAATCTGGTACAGTATCCCTGTAATACAATACTGACATTGGCATGTGCTTTTTCTTGTCACATCAAAGCTCAGTGATCCAATCACAGCAATGATAGCTGCTTTAATTGGCCCACAGAGATTTGTTATAGCACTGATAGGGAGCAGGACAGGAAACAGAGGAGTCTATCTGATGCTCGGCTGCCAGGTAAACACAGTAAATCCTCCGCCTCCGGCACAGTTAGAGGGAGAATGATATCTGGACACTATGAGACGGAGAGGTACCTGTGTGTTCGCTCATGGAGTTTAAGAATTACATTTCGCCCTGAAGTGTCTCCTGCCTCTATATACCTGGGTTCATTTGCTCAGTGATTTTAGTCTGGGATTTCTCTCCGTGCTGCAGAGGGATTCAGCATTGCTGGCGAGATGACAGCTGAACCCCCCCCCCCCTAAACACTAGATATTCAATGGCAGCGAAAACACGACCCGGAGCTCATTATTCAACATTTGTAAAATAAAGAGGATCCATTGTGTCAGGATTTATCAACCGAGGTCTCGGGTTACCCTCTGTCCTTAATTAAAATGTGCCATTGTTAGTTTGGGCCTGGAGCACAGCGGAGGCATTAGATGATGGGGAAAACGTAGAGACAGTTAGGCTGTGAGTTGTTTTATGAGCATAATAATGAGATGAGCAATGGAATATGTGTGCCTTAATGTGCAGGCACATTTCAGGTACATGTAATTGTACATTGTACTTACATATATAAATAAAACATGCTGTTTTCAAGATAAGGATGACTTTAAAAAGGCCTTTATATTGCTAGCAAGCACTATAGACAATATGTGTGAATGTTGGTTTCACCTTACGCTCAAGTTCACACACGTAGATACACAAATACACAACAAGGCAATGGGCGCATCCCTGTAGGTCACCCAGAGCCGCCTGGAAAATGTTATTACAGGGTTGTTTGGCACGGGTAAGTGCTCCGTAATGTCTTGCTTTGAAAGGTCGAGAGTGCATTTAAATACCCATCCCAACCCACCCTCCTCTACTCCAGTCCCCACTCATCTGAAATCTCACAATGTCCCTCTTTCACTCTCTTTTCTCTTTCTGTGTCTATCGATCGTTATCATCTTAATGCTTCTCTCTAGCTGGTTTTAGCTGGAATTGGCACGTCCATCAAGTAGAGAGGTGCACGGTGTTTTCTCCTCTGATTCTACAATAGCAAAGTTGGGCTTGCTTTAACTGGTTTACATTGCTTAAAGGAATAGTTCGGCATTTGGCTGGCATTTTCTTACACCCCTATTGTTATCTAACTCTCTGCGAATAAACGACCGACATGTCAAACTGTTGTTTACTTGAAAATGTTGGAAAGAGTTTTTAGCAAACGTGTATTTTTTGTGTATTTCTGATGTAAATGTGTGTAAGTCTGCATGTATTCATGTGTCACAGCCTCTCCACAGTGTGACAGCGGCCTCATCACAGCTCTCATACAAAAATGAAAGGTCAGGCTCATCCACCTTGTCTAATCAAACAGCCATTAGTATACAATATGTAAATAGGCTACCCGGCTCTGCACCTACACTGATGTACGCAGGTTGCAGCACCTCTGTCACAACCCCTTAATTCAACCACATATACACACTCTTTTGTGGGGCTCAGTTGCAGTGAACCTTCTCTAGAGGAAATTACACCCCTTATATTCATCCGGCTCTGTAATTATGTGCACCGTACCGCCGCCGAGCAGAGAGCCACTGAATCCGTGAATCAAATGTTTTCAGCTCCCCCGTTGAGCAGGGATTATTCTTTTCTTTTCTTTTAGAAAGAAAGGATACAACCTCACTGCTTCTCCTTGAATTACATTAGAACTTGTTCACGCCAAACTTCTAGGAGTGGGAAAAAAACTTAATTCCCTTATGTATCACAAATGTTTTCATTTCATATCCGTTCTGTATCCGTCAAAAAACAAAACAAACCGCAGCGAGCCGAAACGAGAAAGTAGAAAACAGCGGAGAGTCCGTGTGGATACGACATGCACCCTCACATTTTAAAACCAAAGTGGTAAACACTACACATACAGTAAAGCATGGAAACACTTTGTCAACTGGGGCGGACTGTCCTCACTGCGTCAGGGGTCTGCGGCGATGTCAGCAACCCACCCGACACGTCTTGAAACACGGAGCCCATCTCGTTTACCATGCTTTGTTGGTGTGACTTTTTTTTTTGCTGTGTCATCACCATTCATACAAACAATCTGTCTTTATGATTAAATTGTTTACAAGAGCACAAAGTCCTTCATAGATCTAGCCTCTTGATTTTGCTGTAGCCTACAACACTTAGGGTGAATATTTAATATCGCAATATATATACTGGAAAAACAAAGTTCGGAAACTTGTGTTTGGTGGATTATTTCTCTGTTGTTACAATGCTAATTGGCATTGTATTTTACATCGTTGGAAAGCCTGTTTATTTACCTTCGCAATGATGTCCAACTTGGATCATGCATTTGTGGGATGAGCAGCACAGCTGATTATGTGGGGAGCGCCTGAAAAAAATTTGCCAAAATGCTCTGCCAATGGTAAAAAGTGTATGAGACCGATCGGTCGGTCATCGGTCATGGCCGATCGACTGACAACCGGCAGGGTTTTGATTCTCTTATTCATGCACTCGGACGAATGCTTCATGTGAAATTTTAACAAGCACACTCACAAAAAATGGGCGCATATGCCATTTTGGTCACAGTTTGGAACCTTGCTTATTGATTTTTCTCATGATTGAACACCTTATAGTATAATATATAATATATAGACATGCTGCACCTTTGTTATCTGTGATATTCTCACGTAAGCCTCATAATGCAGTAGGAAGTCGAGGTATGGGCTACCCAAGTTCTTGAAAGTTTTTGTTTTGTTTTGGGAGTGCGTAGCTGTTTCTCAGGAGATCGATCCCGACTTACTCTGATCTATGTTTTACATTTTTTAAAGTAGCGACAGACTTTTGAGACTAAACAGAAAAAGTGGGTAATTAACCACCATGGCTGAGCAGACAAAGAAGAAGCTGGTGTATACTTACAGAAAACTGCACCGACAGAAAATCCAGTTTAATTGCTCTGAGCTCTGTGGGAGGCAGGCACACGCTCGAGAAAAGCCGCCACGTCTGGCGAAATTATAGTGAACATCTGTGGTGTGTTTTCAAGATTCTCTCAGAGATACAAGCGGACTAAAGACTGATGCAGATAAGGCCCTATGTGTTTAAAAATAATCTATTTTTCTTCCTTTAGTGTGGGACGTTTCCTTTATTGTTGTGAGACTTCTGAGACTTTATTTGTGTACTGTAGTTTAATGCAGTGTTTCCCCTATATTCATTCTGCAGCGGCGCACTGCTGCTAAAATTTAATATCATTAATATCCTCATTAATATCCTCTGCTCTTGTGTTTTACTGAGTGCAGCGGTCTTAGGCTTTTGGAAGAAGGAAATAATGGGAGTAACAGGCGAACCGGCTTTAAAGTGACTTTCTTTTTAAATAAGTGCTGTGCCGTGGATCTAATTTATGCCGATGTGAAGAGCGGTTCATGTGAATTTTGAAAATATTTTGAAAAGTGACCAATGAATATTTAAAGAAACCTTACAGAAACCTTAAATGTTAAATTTGAGAAAGGAATTTGGTGTGTCGGTAGGTGGTGAAATTAGTGTTAAATTAGATTAGCCTAAAAAAAATGTATCGCAATTTTTGTTTTTCTTTTTACGATTTTGAAATCGATTTTTTTAATGCCAGAATCAATATATTTGCTTCATTTGAGTCTATGTGGAGGTAGAAGGAAGTTACCACTTTTATTGTTGTAGTCAGAGTAATGTGACGTCCTATCCATCATATAGAGTAAAGTATAGAAACTCTTTGGGTTTCACACATTGCTGGGAAAAGCAGAGCTAGACATGATGGTTAGAGCTGCATGCTAACTCTGTCATGGACAGGAAACATTTGCGTATTACAGTAACGTGTGGTCAAGCCAGCCGTCACTCTCATATCCGTGGTCAAATCGGCCGACGCTAAACAACTGTAGAGCACCCATATGCTGACAAACTTTCAAAATAAGGTGTTCACAAAGGGAACTGTATATACAAAATACATATATGGAAATAGGATTGATGGATTATATTCACCGGAAGTATAACACATTACATGTCCCTTATAAATTAAAAAGAAAATACCACTAATTTGTGAGGGAGATGTCTTTATTCTTTGATTTTTGTAATAAATAATGACTGACAATGACTGATATATTTGAATCCAGGACATCTCTGACTACATACATGCTGAAAATAAAATAATTTAATAAATAAATAAAAACATATTTATTATATTATTTAGATATTCTATTAAGTAAAAGTCCCTAGAAGTGAGTGATTCAACTTTTTCCCATGGTCCAGTATTAAAAAAGTAAAAAACAATCGCAATGAATCGTAATATCGAATCGCAATACATATCGAATCGGCACTCTAGTATTGTGATAGTATCGAATCATCCCAGCCCTATTAGCCTATCTACTGTATATGTCGGTAACATTTTTTACTCAATTCCATGATGGTTTTGTTGTAGTTAAAAAAGTGATCACAAAAACCCGAGCTGCTCTTCTCTTCACTGACACACAGTGGGAAAACTAATCTGGCCTCAGTACTATGAGGCTTTTGTGTAACTCAGCGCTGCTTTTGAGCCTTTGACTCACCTCTGAGTGTTTGTGCGTCACACTGTATAGGTGGCCAGTATGAATGAAGCTTTGTAATTGTCATTAGGCACATATTCCAGCCCACTACTAACCCTTGCCTTACATAGTACAGAATAGATTCTGTCCTTACAAGCACAATGGTTCGCTTGGATCTCGCCTGTGTCTCTTCCTCATTCATGAAAGACTGAGATAGTGGAGGGAAGGCAGGAAGGACAGACAGAGGAAGACATTATTGACCTGAAATGCCGTTGCCGTGCCGCCTGGGCACAATTGCATTGCCATTATGCTATATAATCGCTATAATGATGCATCATTTAGCCTGCTGTACTCCTGCTCTGACTGGTATAGTCGCACCAGTCCAGAGCGCCATTATTCCATAACGCCTTTCCTACTCCCTCCTGCGGCTGTGGACGCAGACAAAGGACAGGAACAAAGGCCATGTGTGGGTGCAACATATTATCCCGAAGGCTGACGTGCAGCTAAGATTAGGTGCCCGCCCTCTGGCCCGGAAACACCAGGTGACACAGTGATGATGATGTCCATTCTGCTTTCCTGTACTACCATGTTCGTACAGAGATCGTTATACAATTCATATGACTTATGCCTGCTGGTTTGATACAGTAATTTACATTGTACGTGTAATGTGTTATGGAGGAAGACTGACTCTAAGCCTGCAGTTTGTCAGCCCATTAGAGATATTTACTCATTTATAAACCAGAAAGAAAGCACAATAGACGAAGAGTTTTCTTAAATTTTAGTTTCAATCGCTAGTTTCAAGTCTTCTTCAACACAGCATAATGTTCATTTTGTAAATTCTGGTTTCATTTACAGTAAAATAGACCATAAAACAGGGTATGCTTTAGGGCGTAGCTACCTTGTGATTGACAGGTCACTACCTCGGCGTTGTCCGGTCTGGGCGTTGTCTGTGTTTTTGTCTTAGAACTTTAACCCTTTCACAGTGTGTTTTCAGTTCATGAAAGTTAACGGTAACCTTTTTCGTCTTGTAAAAATGTCTTATTCAGCATTTGGTTGTACTTAGCTCCACCCTCTCGTGTCTCTTCTGGTTGCAAAAGACCAACATGGCGACCAACAAGGCTTCAATACGCCAGTCCACAAACCAATGGTTGACGTCACGGTGACTATATCCACTTCTTATATAGAGTCTATGAGCCAAATTCAAAAGTTTAACGCTTGTTAGACACTCTGGGCAGCTGATTCTCATTAAACCTTAAAAACCTACGGACAGTAATATTCTTTAACTTCAATCATCTTCTTTAATTCCTGCTGCATGCTTGTGCCTTGGCACAGTGCAATAATGTGATGCTCAGGAAAATTGTTACCCGGGGAGCCAAAAGTTTGTGGCACTCTCTTTCTTGCTCCCAGGTGGTAGAATACACTGGTAGAAACATGAGTGCCTGCATCCACACCATCTGTCTCTGTAATTCTCATTACTACCTGCTGGAAGGAAACTCAGAACCCCTGCAAACTCCCTGCAGCTTTGAGGCTAAATATCTAGTCACACACTGCAGAAATAATACATAGTGGATGAGTAACTGGCTTATTCACTGTTCGTACTTTGCTTTCTTTGCCATGTTTCATCCTCTGCAACTTACCCAGAGTTACTTACTTATAAGTTATACAGTATATGCATGCAGAATACAACAAGTACAGCAAGTTGAACTTTTAAAGATGCCCCGATCACGTTTTTTTGCCACCGATATGATTGCCGATCGTTGATGAGGCATATTGGCTGATACAGATTGATTTTGTTGCTGTTGTTGTTTGTTGTGCTGTCAACGTTACTACCTCTCCTCTTGCCGATTTCAACACCGATTTCTTGTTTACAATGAAGCATTATCTAGAAAGCATTAATGGCAATCTCATGATCACATATTTTTACTGAATATCGGCTGATAACGATCAGCAGTAAAACTTTATTTCACACTATGATGGTTAAACTGTGTAGCCTAATTAATCCCAGGTTCACATGCGTGCTGAACCGTGGGGGGGGGGGGGGG
>CAKAOH010037843.1:71965-98534 GCA_916701665.1 Sebastiscus tertius | reverse complement strand
TCTTACATCTTTCTTTCTTTTTTAAGTCTTTCTTTCTTTCTTGCATCTTTCTTTCTTTCTTACCGTTTTCCTTTCTTTCTTGCATCTGTCTTTCTTTCTTACCGTTTTCCTTTCTTTCTTGCATCTTTCTTTCTTTCTTACCGTCTTTCTTTCTTTCTTGCATCTTTCTTTCTTACCGTCTTTCTTTCTTTCTTTCTTGCATCTTTCTTTCTTTCTTACCGTCTTTCTTTCTTTCTTGCATCTTTCTTTCTTTCTTGTATCTTTCTTTCTTTCTTACCGTCTTTCTTTCTTTCTTTCTTACTGTCTTTCTTTATTTCTTGCATCTTTCTTTCTTTCTCACTGTCTTTCTTTCTTTTGCTCTCTTTCTCTTTTGTTCTTTTTCTCTTTCTCTTTCATTCTTTGTTTTTCTTTCTGTTTTGTTCTTTATCTCTGTCTTTCTTTCTCTTTTGCTCTTTGTCTGTCCATCTTTCTTTCACTCTCTTTCTTTGTCTTTTTTTGTCTATCTGTCATTTTCTCTTTCTTCCACTTCCTCTCTTTGCTTGCTGTTGCTGTTTTTGCTCAATTTTTCATTTCTGTCTTTGTCATTATTCAGTCTCTCTCTCTTTATCCTTTCATGTTTTCATTATCGTTCCTTTATAGGTTTCTGTTTCCTCAAAATGTTCTTCTCTGTTTTTGTCTGTCTCCGCTACATCCTTTCTCCTCCCTCTTCTACAGTCCCTTGTCTCCTGCCCCTGCGTGGGCTCTCCATCTCACTCTCCGTTTCTCACTCCCTCTTGGCTCACACACCTCCTTTTGTAAATCCAGTTCTGGGATGTTATAGGAGGTGTGTGTCTGCACCTCCTCTTCCCTCTGTGTCTGTGTGTGTATGTGTGAAATCTCTACACAGGTTGAAACGCCTGTGTTTAGTTTCCCCTGCCAAAATATTGTTTGCTTCCTCAGAGAAATATGCTTGTCTATACAGTATTTCCACTCTGAATAGTTTGGAAATCCCTCACTCTTTTATTACCCTGTCTAAATGCTTGTCTGTGTGTGTTTGAAAGAGTGAGAGAAAGAGAGAACCTTGTGTTCTGTGAGCTTGTGAGCCAGAAAGGGAAAATGTGCGGTGTATGTGTGTGTGTTTCTGCAAACCAAGTGTTGTGTGGCCTGTGCTCTGCTTGCTCCTGTCTGTTCAAACTATCTGCTCTTTCTCCTTGAAGCCTACTAGAAGCATGAGGGTAATCTGCCAGGTAAAGTACTGCTCTTTCCTGCTATTTCACCTCACTCTGCTTCACTGAGGCTACGATAACATTTCCGCAACGTCCCGCCAACATCCCTCAGGCCATCTTTGTTCCTGCCCGCCCTGCTTTGAGTGATCATTTCAGAATGACTGACTGACTGTCATATTTTAATAAAATAAAAAGAATGATCCAGAGGAAGAAGTGTGATTCTAACCATCATTACATGTGGTGAAAACTTACCTTTTGGCTGCTTGGTGTGGATCTTGTGAAAATGACATCTCCGCCCAGTGTGTACGTTCTTTCTGTTAAGCATGCATGCAATTATATGCTATTGCACTGCTCACATATTTGTAAGAAATATGACTAAATTACTTCATAAAATGCCCATTTTATGATTTGGTTGTTCATTTTTGCTCTTTTTTTTTTCTTTCATAAAAATGTGTTTTGGTTGTTGAGTCAAAATACTCATAAGAAGATCACCACACTTATGACACAACACTAAGGTGAAAAGAAGGGTCTGTACATTTAGGTCCAATATATTTAATGATAAAGACATCATTAAATACATAAATTGGATTTAAGTGTGCAGAGTCTTCTTTTTTTTCAAGGAAAAACAAGATAATATTTTATTTTTTTACTAAAATGAAATAAGAAACTGCCAACATACAAAGACAAAACAGAAGAATGGGAGAGATGTCTTTGGATAAATGGTCTCACATCATATTAACAGCAGACATTTTGCACCCTAACTACTGTATCTTTGGCTTTTTTATTTTAATTTAAATATTAATATTTTTAACAGTAACTGATGGTATTTTGTCCTGATAATTCAGTGTCTTTAGATTAGAGGGTTAAGACTTTCAGAAGGAAAAGAGATAAGAAGATCATTCAAGATATTAATATGTATTTAATAACATTTAACCAAGCAGGCTGTAATCATTTTGAAGACTTCAATCAAAGTCCAGCGTCAGCCTTAATGACCTTATATCAGGCTCACTTCCTTCTAGATCCCCAGTATCAGTACCAGTATCAAGTCCTCACTCCACTTCTGTTTGTCTCCGACCCTTCCAGGAGACCTACATAGAGATCCAGACGGAGCATCTTCCTCAGCTGCTTCTGCGCATGGTGGCGGCTCTGACCTGCCACCTGCAGGCCCTGGGCCTCGGGGAGCTCACCCACTGCCTTCGTCTCTGCTCCAAGATCCTCAGCAAAGTGCAGCCGCCTCTGGTGTCCCCTCTGGCCCTGCCGTCGGGCCCCCAGGCTCAGGGCCGCTCCAACTCCACCGGCAATCGATCAAACGCAGCTGGGGATAAGAGCAGGGACAGAGAGGACAAACGGGTGAGGAAAAGTTTTTTTTTTTAAAAAAGTTCTATGAAATTGAAAGAAAAATGCTCTTTTCTGTCAGAAGCAAATTTCACATTTTCCCGGCCACTTTAATCATGAAAAGATCAGAGTATGTGTTCGCTTGAGTGGTCAGTTACCAATTAAAATTGTTCACAAGCACCAAAACAAAAGTGATGCCGCTGCTATTCCAATCTCTGACTTTGAAAAACCCTGCCAGCTCTCTGATCCTTTCAAATCTTTTGATAAAAGCATAGACCCTGTTGCTGCCCCAGTCAGAGCAAATCCCAATTTGACCCACTTGACCTACATCTCCTTCAAGTTACTGCCCAAAAATCCCTCCGTTCAGGCTCTGATGGTGTGCCCTGGTCCCTGAACAGGGCCCCCTTCCGGCTCTAGTTGGCTCCTGCCATCCTCCCGCCCTGTGCTGCAGTTGGCTGGGTGGTCCCACGACCGGCCCTGCTGTCCCACTCTCCCTCGACACTAACGCATTTGAAGACTTGTTCACAGCAAAGGCTACGTTTGGCTATCCTGTTGCTCCCGGTCCCTGTCCAGAAACCTGGTTGTTTAAGTGTTTGAGAGCTCAGTGAGGCGTGATTGAAAGTTCAATCAGTCCCATGCCCGGAGATGGATAGCGGCGAGATAGATTGAGGTATAGCCCATCAGGGGCAGAAGTAGAAAGACAGAAGATGGTTAACCAACAGCTGAGCCCAGCTTGCCTTTTCTCTCTGAGGAAGAAGAGGCGTAGACGAGCCTACGATGCCTCCTGGGGGAGCCATATCCATCAGAGTGGAAAACATTCCACATACATCCACTGAATCCTTTAACAGCCCCCCACACACACACACACCACCCTGAGGGACGTATAGAGAACGTGCTATCTAACGTGCCATCTGAGTCCAGGCTCCAGAATGTGTACGCTGCCTCAATCAAAATGCATCCCAGCATGCCCTCCGGCTCCCAAAGGCTGACTGTTACAGACAATTGTAAGAACGTGCGTCTCTCAGTCTGTCTGCAGCAGGATGCCAGCCTGGTGCACAGCTCAGTCTACACAAGTCCCTCAGGTCAAACCCAACAGCTGTGTATACAGCCTCACTATGTAATGACCAGTGTACAGAACACAGAACAGAGACCTCCACTATTAAAACTAATAGTTAGGCATGCATTTACTGAATAGATCACACATTTTGACTGAATAAATTACCGATATGAGATATGGATTAAGTCTTCTATCACGGTATCACGGTATCCCTGAGAATAAACTACTGTAAGAAACAACCATCATCATAGCAAAATGTTAACTTATTTCTTCTCAAAACATTATTAGTTATGTTATTATTGTCATTTGAAGAAAAGAAACGGATACTTATTATTTTTGAAAAGGTACAGTTAACTTGCATATTGTGTAATATGAAAATAGGCAGAGAACATGAGGAAATCTGTGTCTGTCTCCTTCACAGTGACTGACAAAGTGCCCCTACCGCCTTGATAGTGTGTGATATTTTAAATTATAACCCATGGCAAACATTTTATCCATCTATTCTATTTTATATATTTCATCTGCATAGGCTGCAATTGGGTGTTTTTAACTGGGGTCCCCTAATACATTGGTCTTTTTAAAAAAACAAATTAAAACAGAAACAAAAAAGGTTATTACGTCATTAGGAACAAATTGGGTGACAAAGTCAAGAAAAAATGGAATGATAGAATAAAGTACCTGTGCGATGTGACAAAAAAAAGTAGACCTCTGGGGTCTGTGGGGATCCCGATCGGTTGGATGAGGGTTAAGGAAACCAAATATTAAATCATGCAGAACGGGGAAAGATTTATCTAACATAACACTTATCTGAGCCGGAAGGCAAAGCTCTCGATCTACCGGTCAATCTTCATTCCTACTCTCACCTGTGGTCATGAAGGCTGGATCATGACCGAAAGAACTAGATCGTACAAGCAGCCGAAATGGGTTTTCACAGGAGGGTGGCTGGCGTCTCCCTTAGAGATAGAGTGAGAAGCTCAGTCATCCGTGAGGGACTCGGAGTAGATCCGCTACTCCTTTGCGTCGAAAGGAGCCAGCTGAGGTGGTTCGGGCATCTAGTAAGGATGCCCCCTGGGCGCCTCCCTAGGGAGGTGTTCCAGGCACGACCAGCTGGGAGGAGGCCACGGGGAAGACCCAGGACTAGGTGGAGAGATTCTATCTCCATACTGGCCTGGGAACGCCTCGGGACCCCCCAGTCAGAGCTGATTCATGTGGCCCGGGAAAGGGAAGTTTGGGGTCTCCTGCTGGAGCTGTTGCCCCTGTGACCCGACCACGGATAAGCCGTTGAAGATGAGTGAGATGATGAGTGAGTGAACACTTATCTCCAGACTGCTAGAAAAAAGATCACAACCATAAAATGATTTACAAAATAAAGAGAGTGTCATGGTCACAAATGCTCTGTGGGAATAAACAGAATCTGCACTGCAACTTGTCCTAGCTTGCTGTGTTTTCAGTGTACTGATCAACACACACCTTTTCTCTTCCTTTGTTTCCATCACTCTTCATCACGTATCCTTCTATGTCCTCCTGCAGGCTTTACCTGCTACTTTGGAGCGACCTGGCTGTGGGGAGGTCTTTGACGACGGGGAAAACCCTCCCGGCAGTCGCTCCTCAGAAAGTGGCTTCACAGATTTTGTCCAGTACCAGGGAGATGGTCCGGAGGAGACAGAGCGAACCTCTCACTCCCACCCAGCGGTCAAAACGGGCCGTCGCTCCTCAGGCCCATCTCAGACCAAGCCTCTGGACAAACCGGTCATGCAGTGCTGCCTGGAACACTTCCAGCAGTTTCTCTCCAGACTCATCACCTTGTATATCACCCCTGGGCAGGGGGACAGAGCTGAGGGGGACCGAGGCGAGGCCATGCAGTCGGGGCCCCTGGTTTCGGAGGACTCCCAGCACAGCGATCATACGGAGTCATGCTCAGAATCCGGGTTGGTTCAGAGGGAGCGTGTTGCTGCCTTCACTGCTGCCTGCCAGCTCTTCCTGGAATGCTCCAGTTTCCCCGTCTACATCGCAGAGGGCAACCTCAAGTCCTCGCCCACACAGGAAGAGCAGTTTGGTAAGTGACAAGAAGCCCCTATTCTTTTTAGTCAGTATTTAAGGTATGCAAATGGGTGTGGGGAGGAAAATCGATTCATATAAGTATAATATATAGTATATATATAATCGAGATTGTTATCTTCTAAGATTCTGCCTCAATTCACAAATTCCAGTGCTACGGAGAGTAACAGAGTGCTAAGATCTAGAGCTGTTTGATTTACTACATTTGAATACTTTCTATCCTCCCTGCTTCAATGCAGACAGCGAGCAGGTCCGTCTGCCAGTGTGGCTGCAGACCCTGATGGACGCCTGCTGCCTGGCCAGTGACTTCAGCCTGCAGGGCGTGGCCATCTCCCTGCTCATGGACCTCGTGGGACTCACCCAGTCGGTTGCCATGGTGACCGCCGAGAGCGCAGCATCCGGCGGCAGCTCCGAGTCCGCCCAGCCCATGAGCCCCAGCCAGGGTCGAGTAGCTGTCGTCATCAGGCCACCACTCACTCAGGGAATCCTAAAGTACATCGCTGACAAGACAAACTTCTTCAAGGTAAAGTTCTGGTTTGAGTTTTTTTCTTTTCTTTTTTTTGAGTCTATTCATTCTGGTTAAACCTGGTATTTCTGCACAGTTGCAGATAAAGATTACTGTAGGCTACACTAATCAGTGTTTCCCCTACATTCATTCTGCAGCAGCGCTCATTAATATCCTCTGCTCTCGTGTGTCAGAGCACGGGGCTTAGCCTCTCCACACAGAGCGGAGCAGAGGAGAGACAGGTGAAGTGAAGATAACGTTGTCGGTACCGGTTACAAACAGACTTGGTAGTGAATACTATTCTACTATTTGTAGAATAGATTCCAGTGGTGGCTGCGGAGGATTGTTTCTGACTTGTGTGATCCAACATTTCCAATAACTACAGTGTGTTGTAAAGTCACAAAGTCAACATTTATTGAAAAAAGATAAATGTAATTATTTCCAAAATTCACAACATGTTTTTATTAAATGAAATCTTCTGCTTCAATCCATATTTGTTGCCGTTTAGCCTTTCAAAAACAACATTTTCACTGTGGTCAAAAAACTGTTTGCTCTACTGCTTGCTGCACACAATGGCAGGAATGCACTGGAGTTATATTCATTAAAGAAAGTTGATTTAATAAAAAAAGACTTGTTTAATCTGATTAATCACTTTATTCAAATGGAGGATTTTTTTTTTTTGGATGATGACGTCCTAAAATATGACGACAGACATTCGAAGCTTCATTCGAAAACCTCAAATGTAAAAAAATGACATTGGGTACAGCCTTAGTCTTGACCCTGTTTAATCTCCAATCTTTTTTCCCCAGAGTGTGGCTCTGATCCTGTGGGACCAGTTGAGTGAAGGAACACCTCAGCACCATCAACGCAGCGTAGAGCTCTTCTACCAGCTCCACAACCTGGTCCCTTCCTCCAGCATCTGTGAGGACGTCATCAGCCAGCAGCTCATGCACAGAGACAAGGTTAGTACAGTACGCACTTTACATCCCAGGAAAGACACATAAGAATAACTTCACGCACAGACACACACACACACAATCTGTCGATGAAGTCCGTGCTGAAGCACCTTTTGCTTTCAGAGAATCCGGCTGGAGGCCCACGTGAAGTTCTCTGTACTGTGGCATCTGACGCGAGATTTGAACATCACCAAATCCTCTCCTTTTAATCGCACATTTGACAGGTATGTTGACCACATAGACATTTATTTTGAAGGGGTTTTCCATTAATACAGTTGTATTTTGTTTCACCTGTGATTTCCTTTTCCTTCTCAGATCTCTTTTCATCATGCTCGACAGTCTGAGTTATTGGGACCCGTGTACTAGCGCCGTTGGTCGGGCTTGGCTGAATCAGGTCCTTCAGAGACATGACATTGCTCGGGTTTTAGAGCCTCTCCTCCTCGTTCTGCTCCACCCCAAGACCCACCGAGTATCCATTCAGAGGGTACAGGCCCAGCGCCACTGGGCCAGAGTCTTCCCTGAACCGCCTGAGCAGGACCCGTCAGAACCCATTTATGCCAGAGACTCTGGCTTCTCAGACAGTAAGCAACGACCAGTAAAACTGCTTTTTTTAGTTTTACTGGCAGTTACTGCGTCATTTTATATCCAATTTGTTTCCACATTAACCGTTTGTGATAAACACATCTTGAAGCATTTCTTTTCTCCTCTATCTTTCATTAGACTTCGGTCAGATCCAAGGGGAGAGGCTGGCACAAGAGGAGCTCCGAGGCCTGTTGATGGGTGACATGGAGCCCTTCTGTCTGACGGTCAACCCCTTGAGTGACAGCCTGTCCTTACTGAGCCTGAGCAGTGAGAACTTGCATCTAGCTGGTGAATATCAGCCCGCTGACCAACAGGGGGAGCTCCAGAGCTCTGAGTCCAGTGGGTCGCATTCATCCACGGTGGAGAATGGCAGCTTTGAGGAACCAGAGGCTGTCAATGGTTCAGACCAACAGCCCGGTTCCTCATATGCCACCGAGGACTCTATAGAGGAGGCTGTGTCCTCTGTTGTAAAAGAGCTGATAGACAGGGTTTTGAGTTTAGTAGACGAGGGATCTTTTGAAGTCTCATCTCAGCCTGAAAACTGGCCCCAGACAGACACAGACAGCACTTCATCAGATACCTCCACTGGTCCCCGTCTTGACTCTGGCCCTCCTCCAGGCTCCAACCACCAGACTCTGCCCGAGATGGTGGCTGGAGGCACTCTAGACTTTCTCTCTGTGGCACGGGCTGATATATCTGCGGAGGAGGACCACAGAGAGGGCATCACCCGTCATAGTTCATCGCCCTCCATCGTCACGTTGCCAGATGGCTCCGACCCCGTCACCCCGGACCACCACCTGCAGGTGGACGACTCTCAGGCCCGTAAACGCAGCCATAGCAGCACCCAGCTCAGTCTTAAAGGGAAGATCATGGAGAGGCTGGCGGACAAATCCCCGGGGGCCAAGCCCAAGATCAAGAAGGCCAAGAGGAAAGAGGAGGAGAGGCTGAGAAAATTGGCAAGTCAAGCTGAAAAACTGCGGCCACCCAGCATTTTCTTCGGGGACAGCCTGGATCTAGAGAACTGGTACAGCTGCGGGGAAGGTGAGGTGTCAGAGATCGAGAGTGACACGGGCTCACCCAGCGGGGGCTCCGGTGGGACCGTCGGTGGGGTCAGCGTCACAGGACGCAGGTCCTCCTCTGCCCCGCCTCGTTTTAACATCCATCCTCTCTACCAGCATGTTCTGCTCTACCTCCAGCTGTACGACTCCTCCCGGGCCCTCCACGCCCTGTCAGCCATCGCAGCCATGCTGAGATCCGCTCCCTCAGGGTTTGTAAGTGCCATCTCCACCACCAGCATCAACAACACCTACACTCCACAGCTGTCTTTGCTCCAAAACCTCCTAGCCCGTCACAGGGTCTCCGTCATGGGCAAAGACTTCTACTGCCCCATCCCCCAGGACTCCCACTCCCACTCATTCCGCAGCGCCATGTACCTGGAGATCATCATCTCACTCTGCCTCTACTTCCTGAGAAGCTATTACTCTGCCCACCTGGCATCAGGCCCTCAGGACTTGGCAGGGAACCGGGCCATGCAGCTGACCAGCGTGGAGGTCTTAACGCTCCTTTTCAGCGAGCTAGTCAAAGTCACAGGTGGCTCGGCTAAGGGCTTCGCTAGTTTCATCAGCGACGTCCTCTCCAAGTGCAAAGTTCAGAAAGTGGTTCTCCATTGCCTGCTCTCCTCCATATTCAGTGCCCAGAAGTGGCACGAGCAGCGGGTGGCGGGGGTGAACGTGGCCACGGTGGAGGAAGGTCTGTCAGAGGACAGCGTCATCAACCTGTCAGAGGACCAGATAGACAGCTGCAGCGCCGTCCAGTCTCAGCTGCTTAGACTGCTGCAGAGCCTCGTCGTACTGGAGCACAGAGTCCTGGTGCCGGCCGACGAAGGAGGAGAAGGAGGACCTGTGGGAGGAGGGGCAGGAGGCGGAGGAACGGGAGGCGGTGCCGGGGCCGGGTTCGAGATCCTGGGCGGGGAAGTGGAACACGTCAACCCTCAGCAGCCAATGACATCGCTGCAGTACCTCCACGGACAGCCCATCACGGCCCAGGGTATGTTCCTGTGCGCCGTGATCAGGGCGCTGCATCAGCACCACGCGTGTAAGATGCATCCCCAGTGGATAGGACTCATCACAGCCACGCTGCCGTACATGGGGAGGGTGCTGAGGAGGGTGGTGGCCTCGGTCACTCTGCAGCTGTGCAGGAACCTGGACAATCTTCTTCAGCAGTATCGCTATGAGACTGGAATAACCGACACCAGGTATTAACATCTTCATAGATCGTACTGATGAGCTATGCTATTATGATAAGCCATTCTACATATACGTATATCATGCAATGCAATAAAATGTCACCAGATGGCACTCTTGACCACAAGATGCAATCGCTCTCTTATATCATCATCCATAATCCATCATCCATTTTTCTGATGTACCAATCTTGATGAAAATGCTTGACATTTTTGCTTAGAAATATATTAATTCAAAAATATGTGTTGATTAAAGTACATATTCTCCCTCTAGACCCCAGTGGATGGCTCTCTGCATCCCTCCTGACCTGATTCTGACTGTGCTGGAGGGGGTGACAGCCATCATCCATTACTGCCTGCTGGATCCCACTTCTCAGTACCACCAGGTGAGGGCGCCGAGCACCAACGTGTCATTGCAAATAGCTTTTTCATTTGTCAGTGAATGTTTACAATCTCTGCACACACTCGTGAATATAAAGCAAGTCTGAATGCAGTTCCATTCATCATGAGTAGGATTTGCATTAAGATATTCTTGACATTTTCTATTTCTTTGCATAACGGTACAGTACCATCAGCGCTGACTGTCTTGTCGCATTATTCTGCCTCTCAGTTACAAGTGAGCGTTGACCAGAAGCACCTGGCTGAGGCTCGTTCGGGCATCCTATCCATCCTCCACACCATCATGTCTTCAGTCACCCTGCTGTGGAGCGTCCTCCACCAGGCCGACAACTCCGACAAGCCAGCTGCTGCCTCCGCTGCCTCCACGTCCAACATCAACCTGGGCTCCACTAAGGTACACCAGGCAACGTCTATAATAACAATTACATATTTTAATGCAGCTTCTTGGCCAGTCTAACAAGGTGATACCTAGTCTTTGCCTTGTCTTAAATGAACACAGGTCTTGAGTGTAGAAAAAGGGCAACATTTAACTGAACAAACTAAGAAATGAAAGGAAGTGCCTGAGATCATTTGTCTAAAATGATCCACCTCGAAGCGATGAAATGGCAAAAATGATGAATGTAGTATCACAATAATTAGTTAAGTTAGTTAATAATTAATAATTAGTTTTCTTCACCACTATTGCCATCATTGCAGTCTCAGCTTCTCCCGGTCAGGATTCCTTCAGTGTTCATTGTTCGGGGGGGTTTTACCGGGAGCCGAATTATCCGTAGAGGTCTCCTCCTCTCCAAAACAAATGAACCTGGTGATTGGAACAATAAAGCAGTTTCACATTAAAAAACAATGTTTCTCCGGCGCTGTTTGTCAAACACAAGACGTCCTGGAGGGGCTGCGTGCCGAGCTGCCGCTAACTCAGCTTGTTTCTCTGATAACTTAAGATCCAGACGTCCGATGACTAAAATCCTTTATCCGGTTAAAAAACATAGCTAAAAGACCAAGATCTAAAAAGTGTTTGTTAAAAATATTGCTTAAAACTGGATAAAAAGTCAATTTATACAGCTTCTGGCAGACAACCAATGCTGACACATGCACAAAGGGGACATGACACCTTTGACAGGCGACCAAATGAAAGTACACAACTCAATAAGACATATAACATAGGTTTAGTCATTTTTAGACACTTTAATGCAGAAAAGTTACATACATATACCTTTAAGCCTTGCCCAAGTAGAATAAATGCAGATAGCTCACATATATTTCAGATAACCTGAAATGTCTCCTACAGCACTTAACGGAGGTCAGGTATAAAACAGGAAAGTGTAGCGTGCAGCAAAGTGAAAGTCAGTCCCAGAGGTGCGATGTGGGCGGCCTGGCCTAAAATGTTCTACAGAGAAAGCATTATAACTCCGTACATAGTACTGTACTTGGATTACTGGTCTCAACAGTAAGAACTGAATCTCATTACTAGCACCAAAGGACATTTTTTTCCAGTAATTACAACTCTCTATTTTACTGTAAGTAGTTATTAGCCTTGTCCAGATGATATTATTTTTTTCCGGAGGTGGGTTGTTAATGTAATTTTCACTGAGATAATATGGTGATTTTTATCCTGTACAGAACATAATGTGGAATCATTACACGGCCTGTGTCCCTGCAGGAGGAATAACTAATGGCTTAAAAACCTGCTTACTTCTGCAACTAACTCTATTGCCAGTTTAGGCATTTCACATTGGTTGGACTGCACCAACTCAACAGCAGCTCAACTTCAATGGAGATAATGTTGTTTGGAAATATACATTATGTTGTGTCAGTAAACAGGATAAATGTGGAATGTAGCACGTGACACATATCTTAAAACGGTAATTTGAGGAAATACAGTGTTTGATTTATTTCTTGTGTTCGGTTCAGTACACAATATACTGCAAGATACACTGAAAGATCTTAACAGGATGTTACTAGTGAGATTGTAACTGAAATTGTTAGCAGAGTAAGTTATCGGTTGTTTAGGACTAACTTTAATATCCTTGCTTACATATCTGTTCTACAGAACCTCCGGCAGCAAATCCTGGAGCTGCTGGGTCCAATCTCCATGAACCACGGTGCTCACTTCATGGCAGCCATCGCCTACGTTTGGAATGAGAGGAAACAGGTGAAGACTCCAGTCAGAAACAAGGTGGGTGCTCTGAAAAACAGTGGGTTCAAAAAAAGTAGGCCCATCCTTTAGGTTGCATTGCCTTGAGACCTGCTTTGAAAACCATTTACATCAGTCTTAATTTACTTTCTGGTCACTGTAGTAAGCAGCAGAGTGGATTTATTTCTGTTTACACCTTAAAGTCAAATGTTTTTGAAGAGTGAATTTAACACCAAGCTATTATTTGTTATTTCTGTTATTAACTCTCTAGCATTGTTCTCAATAGAGATACCCAGCCTGTCTCTGTTTGAGTCAGCCTTTTAAATCATCATATTTACACCATGTCTTTCAGGTGATTCCTTTAGCCAGCGAGGAACAGCTGCTGCTGGTTGAGCTGGTTCGTTCAGTGAGCGCCATGCGCACTGAGACAGTCATGCAGACGGTCAAAGAGGTCCTGAAGCAGCCGCCAGCCATCGCAAAGGACAAGGTTTGTGTTTTAAGTTTTTGTTGCTGAACTCCATCAACCATTAAATGGTTTCATACCCATCTTCTCTTCCCTCAGTATAAAGCTATTAGACAGTGCAGGGCTGTAAGAGTTTCTGAGTACAATACCATCACACATTTAAATAGTTAAATTTGAGTTTTTGATGTTTAATTCAAATGAGAAAATGTGTCATAAATATTTTTTATATTTATTTCAAAAAAGTCAAGTCAGGTCAAATTTATTTCTATCGCACATTTAAAACAACATGAGCTGACCAAAGTGCTTTACAGACATAGGCAGAATAAAAACAGGTCAACAGAGCAGACAACAAAATCACACACATCCACAGACAGAGACCAAGATCAAATCCATGAGTAAAAGACTGTTATAATGAGCACGATAAAAGACCAATTAGTAATCACAATTCAAGTACATTCAAAAGCCAAAGAAGAGAGGGGGAAGGGGTGACAATGAGGCTTATTGCCTGAAATATATGTTCATTTTCGTCATGCTTTTATGCAATAAATGCATTCTGATTATTTTTTTTTGCGGGGGGCAGTTGGTTTTTCACAAAGATTTTGACTCGTCTTCTTCGCTTTTCCCCACAGAAGCACCTCTCTTTGGAGGTCTGCATGCTGCAGTTCTTCTACGCCTATGTGCAGAGGTGAGTCCACTGCTTCCCAACATAAGTATATACCGTATCTATCACTATATAATGTAAAGGATGCCACTAAAAGGCCCCATCTGTGCAGAGCCGTCTAACCTCTAAAACCTTTTTACTTTGTCTTCATGTTTGTGTCCCAGGATCCCTGTGTCCAGTTTAGTTGACAGCTGGCCGTCTCTGCTGGCACTGCTGAAGGACTCGGTACCGTTGGGCCTGCCTGCTCCTGGACAGTTTCTTATACTGGGGTTGGTTTCTCCTCCTTCTCTTCTTTTAATTGTGGTACAGGTGTCCCTATTTACTCACAACATCTGGAAATTACTCATACAATTACCAGTTGTGTTGATGTTAATGGGCCACTCACAGTTAAACGGTCACACTGTGGATCTGAATGAATCAGTCTGTAGAGACTACATCTCCTCCACTTCCACATTATCATCTTAATTCATTCTTCCTTTCTCTTTGTTTTCTCCAGAGTTCTGAATGAGTTCATTCTGAAGAATCCCAATCTGGAAAGCAAGAAGGACCAACGGGAGCTGCAGGTAATTAACTGCTATTCAACTCTCAATTGTTCCCATCATGTGTTGTAATTACACCATATTTTTTCCCTTTTACTTCAATAACATCACAGTATAACAGCATCACTGTATTTATTTTTATTTATTTTTTACTTCATCTTTAAAGGATGTGACCCATAAGGTGGTGGAGGCCATCGGGACGATTGCCGGCTCCTCTCTGGAGCAAACCACGTGGCTGAGGAGAAACCTGGAGGTGAAGGCCTCTCCTCAGATAGTGGTGGATGGAGCCAACCTGGAAGCTGATGTAGAAGGTGTGCTGCTGCTGCTGCTGCTGCTGCTGCTGCCTATAACCACAATTAACTTATCTTTATCATTGGATATTGCTACAGTATATAACAGCTAGTTTCATACTAAACCAAACTAATGTTTTAGGCACTACGTCTAATGTGAATGTGAGAAAATAAGTTTAATTTATGTCTTGTTCTTAACCATTCTCACATTATATCAACGTGTCACGTTAAGAGTTTTCTGGGTGTAATCAGATAAAGCACAACCATGAAATTCAAGTTGAAATATACCCCATATCACCTTGGGCAGCTGTGGACGTTGACAGAAGCCCATGTGAGCCCTTTTAAAAGTGTAGCTCAAATGCATTTTACATCCGTTCCACAAGGAAGCTCCAATCAACAGGTTGAGATAGTTTCACTGTTGTTGAGTTGCCAGCGAGTCTTTCTCCTGACGTACGATTAGTTAAGTCAAGACTTGCTCCATATCAGTTGATTGTGAAGTAGTAGCTTGCAGCTTGTATACTGTTCTTTTTGTGTTCAGGGCGATCTGTATTTTGGCAAGGGAAAGATCATTTCTGTGTTTATACCAGAGATGTATTTTAATGTCAGGGATTAATGTAATCCAGCTAAATCAAGTGTGAAACATAATCTGAATGTGAGAGGGGGTCAAAGCACTTGGATGCTTCTGTTCACCACAAAAAGCACGTAGAATTTACGGATAGTCTGCATGCTTCAGCACGGCAGTGTTAACATATTTTTTCCGCTGCGTAGCTGCTGCTAATGTTTGGTCTGTGTGTTTTATAGATTTAATGCTCACAGTGATGGAGGCCTCCAGCTTCACTCCATCAGTGTACAGCGTTCACGCCCTCACGCTGCTGGCCGAGGTAAAAACACTCAACGTCTCTGCGATTCAGCAAAACCCCTCCAGCACAACTGCTGTTCTCTCAGGCCATCAGTCAGTGGCCCTGCCAGTTCTTTCCATTGTTCATCTTGATGATGTCTGAAACTGCTCTCGCTCACTTTTACCAGCAATGTTTAAGCCTGTTGCTCTCAGGCACGGCCCTCCAGTCCACTAACACGCTCCACCTGAGCTCCTTAGAGCTGATTTACGACCACCTTCCCACCTCTACTTCAATTATTATTAGTGGACCAGTGAATCAATCCGCTGGACTTAGTGCGGGGCGGTGAATGAGCTGAGCTGGACAATTGAAATCACTGGCCACCTTCCTCCGTATTGGCTGTTTTAGCTCAATGTGGAACTAATTATGCAGATTCTGCCTGTGCTTCACTGCTGTTTGCAGCTTATAGATTAATGACTTTATTCAAAGCAATATATCAACTAAAATGCTGCAGTGCAGTTTGTCATACAGTTGGTTGGTGCAGTAATATACTGCATCTACTGTGTATACTTTTCCAGCCAAGGAATCAAAGCTCAATATTTTGAGATGAATGTCTACTTTCTACTGTTATATGGTGCCTTCAAATGAAACTCGTGAGCTCGTGTTAACAACATGGGAAGTCGTGTACACAATATGCTCGGCGTTCAAGTGGTTAAGTCATGAGAACATCGCTGTTAAGCAACGGCAATATTAATGTTACTGTCGGTGTAGGCTGTAGGTAACATAATGCAGGAAATGCAACGGCATAATGACAGAGGAAAAAGATGAGGCCGTTGGGAATATCAACATTTTCCTCAGACATATAGAATTACCAAGAATAATAATATACGACTAAAATTACAATATATTAACTTAATATGTAGCGCAACATGAACTTCCATGGCCTCCGCCATTTCTGACAACATTAACAAACATGTCACAACTAGTGAACTCGGAGCTTTCAGAAACTTTCCACTTACGAGGTCGTGAATACGTCAAGACGTGGGTGTTCATACGGACTCTTCTAGTGAACACGGTAAATACGACCCCATCTGAAGGCACCAGTAGTTTGGAAGAACGTCACTCTGAAAGCATACTGTACAGTACTTTATGTAAGACTGACATGAGTGAACGCTGAATTTATCTGCCAGGTGCTGGCTCATCTGTTGGACATGGTGTTCTACAGTGACGAGAAGGAGAGGGTGATCCCACTGCTGGTTAATATCATGCACTACGTAGTGCCTTACCTCCGCAACCACAGGTGGGGATGAGCTTCTTACTTCTTTGTATTTTGATGTCAACAAGATTCCCTCTGAATTTCAGGTTAAAAAGTTTAGAAGTTAACATCTAAAATTCACATCTTAAGTGTGGAATGGCTTTAGCCTAAGAATGTTAAACTATTCACTTTTCTACATTCTAAAATAATGAGGTATGAAAGTGCAACACATGACATATCAATGTTATCCTCCTGGCAGTGCTCACAACGCCCCCAGCTACCGGGCCTGCATCCAACTGTTGAGCAGCCTAAGTGGGTACCAGTACACCCGCCGTGCCTGGAAGAAGGAGGCCTTCGACCTCTTCATGGACCACACCTTCTTCCAGATGGACTCCTCCTGCGTCAGCCAGTGAGTAGGAGAGGAAACCTGACAGTGTGTGGGTGACCACTGTTACAGCTGATGTTAACATGTAGCTTAAATCATTGCAATGAGAGAGAGAGAGAAAAAATACATTAACTCAAGATGTACAAGATGCTCTTAAGATCCTAACACCTGTAGAAATAAGTAGAAATATAATCTTAAAGGAGTAGTATACCCCAAAATGAAATGTGATATCATTTGGTTGAAACTCCAGTGATGTTGCTGGGAGATATAGTTCCCGTGGCATTTTTTTGGGCCATATTTTTGCAACTTATAATATCATATATATACAAAATATTATGTCCATTAGATTTCTTCCAACAGCTTGAGTATCAGAGTGTTTAGTAAAGCAGAAAGTCCAGTATTTACCTTCATTTATCAACTACATTTTTCTTAGGTGACTAATGGTTTAATGTCATATATCACCACATAGATTATGTACATAGAAATACCTTTTCACCTACAAAACCCAACCACAAAGTGTTATCAAAAGAAAAGCTTGGATATTGACCAATTTGTTCAAAATGTATAATTACATACGTGCACAGGGGAGAGAGCATGACCATGTGTTTCCTGTCAGTCTGTTAGGGACATACAGTACTGTACTGTATGTTAATAGAGGACTGTCTTAGCCGTCTACCCTTTGTTGAAAATAAAAATAAAAAACTCAGGGTCACCAGAGATGCAATGGTACACGTTATTACCAGATGTAAGGGGGTTTATGTTTGTTAATTTGGTCTGAATGTTTCTGGAATATAAATAACATCAACATCATTTTCCTCATTTTTCAGCTGGAGAGCCATCATTGACCACCTGATGACGCATGACAAGACCACATTCAGAGACCTCATGAGTGAGCTTTACGATTCTTTAGTAGACTTTCATTTATAAATAAGTGTAGATGTTCCCGCTGGGTGTGACTGCAGACCGTTTAGCAGATCATCTTTTTCTGTCTGACATTTGCAGGGCACTGAGTGTTTTGCCCTTTTCATGACTCATCTCAGGCAGAATTAATTAAGTGTCTTGATCAAAACACGCACTTACATTTCCACCCCTATAAAAGTCTGTAGTCCCACTCAGCTGCAAACATTATGCTGATGTGTTTTATTTATATTTTTAAAGCCCAAAATCACAAATGTGGTCTGTAAACTCCTGTTTAGTTAAAGCCTGTTAACAGGTTAAAGACTGGCAGAGAGACTGATGATGACTGTGTGTGTGTGTGTGTGTGTGTGTGTGTGTGTGTGTGTGTGTTTCCCTTCAGCCCGGGTGGCCGTAGCCCAGAGCAGCTCTCTGAGTCTGTTCACCAACAGAGACGCTGAGCTGGAGCAGAGAGCCATGCTGCTCAAACGCTTGGCTTTCACCATCTACAGCAGTGAAGTGGACCAGTACCAGAAATACCTGCCAGACATACAAGGTAAACAATACACACACACAGAATACTGTACATGTACTAGTGTTGTATACAGATGCTGTATGCAGCAGCGGGTAACGCTCTCACTTTTAGAGACCATTTCCCTCAACAAACAGCGTGAAAACTAGAAAAGTGCACTCCGTAGAGTCTCCCTCTCCCCTCCCAAGCAAAGAAGAGTTAAATCTCACTAAATTGTCCCTCCCAGCTCCCTTACAGTCAAGATGGCGGTGAAGATAACAAAAACGGGGATTTATTTATCTCGTATCTTGCCTAACATAACATATCGAGTATGGAATTAATCTGCAAGCTCCGATTTAAAATGAGACTAAACTTTTTGGTGGATGTCAGTTTTTGAGCCACAACAAAGTCCAAAATGTGGCCTGCAACAGACTCAGGTATGGCTTGTTTTTAGCCTCGCTGAATGCCTTTTGTTACTGAAGCAGTTGTCGATCACTTGCGACCTCTATCAGCCGGTTAAGAGGAGTGATAAGTCAGCAGTCAAAGACGATATAAGACAGTCAATAAAATATTTTTTTCCAAAATTGTGAGTCACCACATTCAGTCTTAAATGAACACAACAAAACACTAGGATAATGGGTCCAGTAGTATGCTAGATTAGCCGTGGAGAGACAGATACACACATGCACACACAGGACCGAATGCATGATCTTCCCACAGGCTTACACCTGAAGCTTAAAGCTGTGTTACAGGAAAGTTTCGGTGTGTTTCCCATAAATGTGTCCATAGTGAGTCCGTGCACTCGCCACTACCATTGTAGAAATTCAGGGAAACAAGGACTTGTGGAAAACAATGTGTACCGGGGCAAACTACGCAGGCCTCCTACAGCCTTCCAAATAAACATGAATTTTACATGAACACTTGTTTCTGAAAAGTAAACACAGATAGTAGCCCTCTGAAATGACCATCAACTGCAGAGGGATCTACATCTGGTTTTATTAACCAACATGTTTTACCACTGAGCAGATACTTTAAAGTTTGTGTGTGTGTGTGTTTGTTCAGAGCGTCTGGTGGAGAGCCTGCGTCTGCCTCAGGTGCCCATCCTTCATGCTCAGGTGTTCCTGTTCTTCAGAGTGCTGCTGCTGCGCATGTCACCTCAACACCTCACCTCACTGTGGCCCACCATGATCACTGAACTGGTGAGAACTAGATCTTGCTGACTGCAGACTGTTTCCCTCTCTTTCGCTCACTTACTGTCTGTCTGTCTTTATGTGTTTTTGCTCGCTACTCGCACACACTCATTCACACGTTGTTCATGTGTTTCCCTGCAGGTTCAGGTGTTCCTGCTGATGGAACAGGAGCTAACAGCAGATGAAGACATATCAAGGTACATTATCTGTTGATAGTGATAATGAACATCATGAATGACTTCTCCCTGTGTTCCCTTGATGATTTATCCTCTCCTGTGCATCTCCAGGACATCGGGGCCGTCCGTGGCCGGGCTGGAGACCACCTATTCTGGCGGGAACGGCTTCTCCACCTCCTACAACAGCCAGCGCTGGCTCAACCTCTACCTGTCTGCCTGCAAGCTCCTGGACCTGGCTTTGGCCCTGCCTCCTGAGAGCCTGCCTCAGTTCCAGATGTCAGTACAGACAAGCCTGGGTCATAATATGCTCTGTGATTGGGTTAGGGAATCAGTTGCAGAGATAATTAGTTAAAAGTGCACATCTCTCACTGTTTGGAATGGATGAATACAGCAGGGATCATTTGCAAGGACTATTTTAAATGGAAGAATTGTATGTGGATAGAATATGAATGGACGTGTGAATAAGATATTCTGATATCGCTCCTTTTGAAACCTCTGGTGACTTGTTAAATAGATGAAAATTGTGTTATTTCTGAGCGAGTCCTGCCTCATTACAGGTACCGCTGGGCATTCATCCCAGAGGCTTCAGACGATTCAGGATTGGAAGTGAGACGCCAGGGGACTCACCAGAGAGAGTTTAAACCGTACGTGGTCCGACTGGCCAAGCTGCTGAGGAAACGAGCCAAGGTATGTCACGCTCCCTCTGTCTACACAAGGTTATTAAATGATGGAGACAAATTACTTTGAGAGTATGTGCAGGGAGACGCTCATTAAAGGCCCCTTTCTTTTACAAGTCGTAACTCATTTCATTCAGGCTGCGTTGTCCCTCCGCCTGCAGGATGCGGCACATGAATTTTTCTTGGGGCTGTCAAAGTTAAAGGGACTGTTTGTAACTTTCAGAATTGCTTGTTAACAACGACACCTGTGGCCGTTAAGTCAATGAAAGTCAGCGTCGGGTTCGCGCTTGCTCGCTCTAAATAGACATGAACGAGCATCGCTCAACACAGTGAGGCGACACGTCAGCTAAAACCACAATATCACTCTATATTTCAGCTGCTTGGCAGTAATGGTAGCTGATCAGACGAAGGTCTCTCCATGAATCAATGCTGATCCTAGTGTTGGCTTTTCCTGCCTCAGCCTCCGGGGCTGAAGCAGGAAGAGAAACGTTATCGCCTCCTGACTGCGTCCGCAGGGAGACACCGGCACCTGGTTGGAGACGACAACGTTTCTCGCTGTGGAGCCCCGTCACTTCACAAGACACGGGAAACCTCTGTCTGGAGGAGCTGCAGCAGTTATTTGTGCACAAACGTCCACTGTACATTCACTAGATATTCTCAGAACTACTAACTCTTCTGCAGTGTGTAGTGTGCACGCATGCTTGTCTAGAGGTGGAGCGAGACAGCGAGAACCCGCTCGCTGTCTGAGTGAAGACAAGCAGGCAGAGGAGCAGTGACTCCGGCCACATGCGAGCGCGCATATGCGAGCTCGCATTGGATCCCGAACCGGTACATTTATACGCTTAAAAAGTTACAAACAGTCCCTTTAATGCGACAATAACGTGTTAACGCAAAAGCATTTTAACGCCACTAATTTCTTCAATGCATTAGCGTAATCGATCTTTCGGAGGTTGTAGCGGGCTCAGTTTTAAGGCTAGAGTGAAGATACTGACATCATAGGAAACCTAGTGAATCCATTGGTACCAACCGTGTCATACTAGCTTGTCATGAAGGAGGCTAAATAATGCTCCAAATTTGTGCAAAATTCCCTTGACCTCTGACCTCCAGATATGTGAATGAAAATGGGTTCTATGGGTACCCACGAGTCTCAGCTTCACAGACATGCCCATTTTATGATAATCACATGCAGTTTGGGGCAAGTCATAGTCAAGTCAGCACACTGACACACTGACAGCTGTTGTTGCCTGTTGGGCTGCAGTTTGACATGTTATGATTTGAGCATATTTCTTTTATGCTAAATGCAGTACCTGGACAATTAATTGAGTTTCAATAATAAAGAAAAACATACATTTGCATAAAGCAGCATATTTGCCCACTCGCATGTTGATAAGAGTATTTAATACTTGACAAATCTCCCTTTTAAGGTGCATTTTGAACGGATAAAAAATGTGTGATTAATTTGCGATTAATCTACTTGAGATATTTTTCTTATCTATTTCCCCCTCTCCCTGTAGAAAAACCCAGAGGAGGACTGCTCCACACGAACCCTGTCCTGGGAGCCCGGTCACCTAATGCTGACCCTCTACGTGATCCGCAGCATGGAGCAGCTGCTGCCCTTCTTCAACCTGCTCAGCCAGGTGTTCAACAGCAAGGCCAGCAGCCGAACGGGTCCCGCCTTCACCCACAACCCCGCAGACGCCTCCTTCCCCGGCCACAAGGAGGGCCACAAACTGGAGAGCCAGAAAGTGTTCTGGAGTCGAGCTCGACAGAACATCGAGGAGATGGTGGAAAAGGACTTTCTAGAGGGCCTCATCAAGACGTGAGAACACAGCGAGGGGGAGGGAGGAGGACTAACACACAACTGATCAACACTAGTGAAAAACCTCAACTTGTACATTAAAGAACAAAGGGGAAAACAAATGGGGACAAATAGTTTGTACATTTTTTTGTATTTATAATGATTATTTTACTTTTCAAAAGCTATTGTATTTAATTTTAATTATTTGTACATATGGAGCAGCTTTGATGACTGACTTTTAACATTTCATGCGAGTCCTTTTGGACAAAGTGAAGATGCTGTGCCATTCCATATCGATGTGACTTAATAAAGATTTCTAATGGGAAGGTTACACGCGCTCTGTCACTGTCGTCATGACATTTAAAAATGCATTTACACTATGTCTCTGAGCTATTATTTTCTCCCACATCTATGAAATGAAGCAAAATAGTGATTCAGTCCGATTATCAGACCTGGATCTCATTGGTTCAGATTGATGGAACTTCTTCTTGTGTTGGGGTTTACAGGTATTGTGTGTGTGTGTGCACATAAATAAATATATAACTGGTAAGTAACATGTTTAGTAGGCCTTTTTCACAGCGGACATTTTGACTTGTCATAGTAGGAAAAGCTTAAATGTTACTATGGCTCTGTTCTATTCAGGTGTCTCAGTAAGTCATGACAGTGAGCCTGCATGCGCTATACCAGGAGCCTGAAACTGGAGCAGCTAAATAGAATTCATCCATCATTGTTTTTCCTGCGGTGACATGTTGTGTCCTCTGTGATAAAGACCTATTGAGTCTCAGGTGTTGGTGCTATCCATGGTACTGATCTGCTCTGCATCAGATTTATTTTGCAGAAGGTGGTATAGAGGAATCTCTCAGTGGCAGTGGTGGTAAATACATTGATCTTACTGTATCTTACTGTATAGATATCTATTTCACGCAAGAGGGAGGGAAATCTACTGTTACAGCTCTATTTTTCAGATCACTATTTTACATAAAAAGAACATATGAGCTTACAAAATACAATACATAGTTAAAGATTAAACCAGTGGTTCACAACCTTTTTTGTTTGTTACGCCTTTCAAAAAGAGTAATAGTGGTAGTAGAAGTTGTAAGCAGATGGTGTCAAGTAACCAGTGTTTCAAAAAAAAAGCAAAGATTAAAGAAAAGCTAAAAAATGAATACAAATTTGTGGAGCAGAACGTTTTTTGTTTTTTTTCAACCCCATTAATGATCTCACAACCCCTCCGATTTATTTTTTGACAGTTTGGAGGAATCACTGGACTAGGTTAGAAAACTATATAAAGTAGACCATGTCATGCTAGCATGACGGTAAGGAGGTTAAAATAACGCTCCAAAATTAGGCTAAATGTTGTCGAGTCCCTTGACCTCTGACCTCAAGATATGTGGATAAAAATGAGTTCTCTGGGTACCCACGAGTGTCCCCTTTAGTTTACATAACAGAAGTGCTCACTTGTGCTTTTTCTATGGTGATCCTCAAGGTATTGGTGTCTTAATGTGCTATTTTGGAAAGATTTCTGATAATTTTTAATCAATTCTCAAGTGTTAAAAAAAATAGTTATCTGTGTAACAAATGCTATCAACCCTAAAATTGCTGCAACAACTTATGAGTTGAATGAATAATTAATGAATTAATTAATTCATGTTTTTTTCTGATTTATGAATAGAACTTGACACCCAGTGCTGAGCTGCATCTCAAATTAATCTTCAGCTTTCAGATGATGTACACCACTTCTATGTGACATCTACTGCTGACCTGCCTGGGAGATATCCCCCTAAAGACCCCCTGTACTGTACCCCCCTAAAAAAGACTAAAACGGCTCTATTGTGGGTCTCAGAGGGTTAATGAAGGTTATAATGTTCAGTTTTTGTTGAAACTGTTTGAGAGGTGTTGATTCAACTTTATGATTTCATGATGAATTTTTTGGAGTGTATATAAATAATATATAAAATCACTCACAGGGGCAATTTTTCTGCATAATTGGATGTTTGACACTGAGGTACATTTTGCTGATAATTCTTTCAATTTATTTTTTACAATGATCTAAGTACATCCACTACTAGCAAACCAGTGAGTGACAGGCTTGTGTCTAACCATTAAGACTCCTCCATCATCTACACTGTACATATCTTCAGCACCATGGACAGCGACAGAGGCCGCTCCATGCTGACTGGCTGCAGCTTTACTGTACATGATTGCTCTGTACATACATGATGAAAGAAAAGAGTGTGAACTGAGGCAGCACGCTTCATACAGTATGACCTTCATAGTGTGGTAGCAGCAGCATGCCATGAATCAAGCTCGGCTGTAGAGTAGCTTTATTAACCCCTTCATGGGTCCTCTCCCCATCCACAACATCCAGCTAGCGCTCGTCTCCTCCCAACTCTCGCGATGACAGAGGCGGCAGCAGGGTTGGGTAATACTGCGTCACCTGACCCAGAGAAGGGGGGGTGAGACATTTAAATAAATTAATAATGAAATAAGCAAGAGGATGTACATCCACTAGGTGCACCACCATCACCGACACCATCAGCATCCAACGAGCCGGGCTGAAGTTTGCATCGCCGGGGCTTGCAGGCTGACGGTGGGCCGCAGCAGAGAGGAGGAGGAGAAACCGCTGGAGCGCTGGAGGATGATGAGGATGATGATGATGATGATGCTATCCAAGACCTGATGTTCCCCTGCACGCCCCGCTGATACACAGGGACTGTCGGACTGGTGGTGGTGAGGATTATCCGGGAGGCTGGGAGACAGGGAGGGGGAGGCAGAGACAAGCTTCATCCGGACACAGAGAGGACCGACACACAACGAGGAACAGTAAGAACAGAGAAGAGAAAAGAGCCAAATTAAAACCTGGAGTTTGCAGTTGGATATTTTTTGTTTATTCAGCTGTATTTTTAAAGGATACTGGTCTACAGGGAAGAAAGTCAGCTCCAGAAGAAACGCCTGCAGATCCATCAGTGACTGGAGTTGCATAACAATACTGGCTGATTCCCAATCATTTGTCTGTAGGAAGTGTCCCACCATCTCTGTTCTGGTGCTGTGTTTCTCTGGTGCTTTCGAGGGCAGCTGGGATTACTGAGGCCCGCTCGTTGGTTCCGGTGTGTGTGTGTGTGTGGGGTGGGGGGGTAGGACCATAGTGGACGCCTGCTAGTCGAGGTCTGACTCCTTGGAGAGAAGATGTCGGGTCAGACGCTGACAGACCGCATCGCCGCGGCGCAGTACAGCCTGACGGGATCCGAGGTGGCCCGGGCGGTCTGTAAATCCACCACACATGAACAGACCGCTCCGAAGAAGAAACACCTGGAATGTGAGTCATCTTTACATCTATACATCTATCTATCTATCTATCTATCTATCTATCTATCTATCTATCTATCTATCTATACATTATACATCTATCTATCTATCTATCTATCTATCTATACACTATCTATCTATCTGTACATCTATACATCTATCTATCTATCTATCTATACATCTATACATCTATCTATCTATCTATCTATCTATCTATCTATCTATCTATCTATCTATCTATCTATATCTATCTATCTATCTATCTATCTATCTACACATCTATCTATCTATCTATCTATCTATCTATCTATCTATCTATCTATCTATCTATATATATATCTCTACATGTGTCCTTTCGACCCTCCATCCATCTTCCTCGTGTACAACTAGGCCACACACCAAACCCATGATGGTTGCCTCCCCCCATCCCTTCCTCCAGTGTGTGTGTTACAGTTTGGCACAATTGAATTTTTTTCAAAACAATAAGCTCAAATCTCTAAAAATTAGCTTGTTGTTCACAACAGATTTGAATTTTCCATTAATTCATGCAAATAGCACGTGTTTTGGCACATGTGTGCAAAAGAGTCAGTGGTCTACAATTTGCACAGTAACCACTTGCACGTCTTGCTGATCAAAACTGATGAGTTGACTTCTTATCATCTTCACAACTTCTTAACATTCTGAGCCATCACATGCAAAGTGAGCCATTCAATTATCAAAATCTATTAGTCATACATGTGTATTCCATAAATATCTATTACATGGTGTTACGTACTGTAAAGACGTACAAATAGATGTTTGTTCACTGACCTACAGCAGGTTTCTTTCATTGTTGCAGGGTTTGTTTTTTGGCATGATGTCATTTTGTGGCAATTTTTCTGTTCACTGTACATGACTTTATATGAAAGATTAAAGGTGAATTTCCTATTTATAATACATGTAAGACATTGCTACACATATACATTTACTATATAAACACACATGTACATATCCTGTTTCTGTGTACTACAGTATTGTACAGTATTGACATTTCCCAGTAAACTTTGACCTACTGTTGAAGTCGGAATCTAAGAAGCTCAGTGTGATACACAACAGCATTCAGCCTGTAAGCAGTTAGT